>JAJTJO010000063.1:1800000-1985860 GCA_024550625.1 Dendroctonus valens
GCTAACTGCCGAAATGGGGTTTCAAATGCAAGCCATTCACTATTACTGACTTTTAATAAAATGTGATGTATAAATGGTTTTATTTTATTTTAAGTGTGTAACATGTAACACATGTTCTAACAGGTACCGAAATGTTTAACTAATTATATTATCAAAAATCAGCGAGGACACACTGATGATCAAGTATGTATGTTCATTTTTGTGTCAACATCATGAGTTATTGCATAGTTTAAGAACAATTTTTCCTCCAACAAGAAGCGCAAGAAATGAAAGAAACAATAAGTTCGCGATCTGCAAAATCCTTTAAAAAAAACTAGGCCCTAAGTGGTTATTTTCTCGGAACCATTTGTAATTCCTTGGTCGTAAGCATGCTATTGTTAACCGAATATGAGGCAAAAAACTGACTGGCCATTTGCTTTTAGTCAACAGGATCAATATGAAAGAGCATTCCTCGACAACCGTCCGACACAAGAATTTTTCATGGGAAAAATTACAAAACTTATTACATTTGTAAGTATTATTGTACTTGTGTGGTTGATGTCCCTTTTTTTTCATTTCCAAGTAACCATAACGGAGCGGTCTTTTATTGCTCGATATTAAACAAGTTGAGACTAGAGGTGTAACTAGTGAAGCGATTCGTTTCATTACTTCTTTATGCACTAAGCTTCCCTAAAGAGGCGCTTAAAATATCGGATGAATTCATCATTTTTCGTACTTTCATCGTGTAAATACGATACTACATTAGTTAGCCAATTAATAGAAATTCAAAATGATTAACCAAAAAATGTGTAAACGTTAACTTCTAGTGCTAGTACTTTAATAATCGCATCCTAGTGAAATGAAAGCCCTTGGGTCATCTTCATGTTCAGATTAAAAATTTGAAATTAAAACAAGGCATTAATAGATCCAAACGTTGAATTTATAAGGGTTTCTTTGAACGAAATATTAGATTTGATTTGAAAAGAAGATTCTCAATATCGATAACTCTACATCGATAAAACAGCGACATTCTTCCACCGAAGAAACTATATGAAGAATCCGTCCTAACCAGCAAACGGCTGATGTTCCAAAGCGAATACCTAGACATAAATGCTCACTTTATGATATTTCCCGACTTTCCTGCATCTATTGTTTGCACTATACGAGGGGTTTTCATGATTTTCCTGCAGCTAGTCCATTTTTATGGCTCCATTTGACTGATTTTCAATGCAAAGTAGATAGATGCATTTGCGATGGATTTTTCGTATACTAGCAGTTTGTTTAAAAATAAGAAGCTTAAACAGTTAAACGCAAAATTTGGTTTTAAAATAAAAAATTGGCCTGTTTTCCGTCCTTTTCATCCAAGGTCTTTTTCGGATAATTGTATAATTTGTCTGGAATAAAAGCATAAATTATATGATGTACGCTGATAATCGACATAAAAACGATTTACACGTTATTTATAAACAGTAGTATATTTCCGTTTTAGCGAACTAATTTATAAAAATAACTAAAAATTATAAAATTCAAATAAATCTGTGGTTAATGCAAATTATTTTCGGCTTCATTTATTCTTGTTTACTAAATTGCTTCTAAAGCAAAAAAACAGCTCTATATTTCTTATCGCAAAAAAATTTTTTTTTTTATGAATTTGGTAACTATTCCATTTTCATAAATATACATTGTATTTAAAATAATGATATAAAAAACTAGGAGACTAACTGTTTTACTAATAAAGCATGAAGTGAGGCACGTGAAGATGTTTGGTGATATAAACTTTTGAAACCGACAATAATAAGTTTGGCTTTTAATGAAATTAATTAAACTCAAATAAAAAATGGCATGTTATTCTGCAGCAAAACATAAAATTTTTGCAGCGTTCATAATCAAAACTAAAGCAACTTTCCTGTTTTAATATAATTAAAGGCACGCTGCATATTTTTAGATTGAGACGAGGTTCTGCCGCCCTTACTTTTAAGATTCTCTACAATAACCATTCAAAAAAACACCGACTCGATCGCTATAGTATCATCGTAATTAATTTCTCATTAATATTTATTTAACCGAAATAAATCAATTTACCCTAAAAAAATTGTTATCTATATCGATATTGGCAATAGAACTCGAAATATTATCACGTAAAAAATGTTGATCAAATTTTCCTTATTTATCCTCTAGACGAAGCTGAAGAATAAAATTGTTTATCAATTATTCACCAACTTCAACCAGCCAACTTCTTGTTCATTTGTCAGGAAACATAGATAGATCAGATTTCTAATTAGAAACCGCTGATATTTTGGCTTTTTGTGCTTCCATTAAACACTTGAAATACAACTGCAATGAAAATAAAACGAAAACTTTTCAGGGAAAGTTTACTATAGTGGAATAGACGTCAAATTCTAGAAGCATATCTGTTAATTAGAAACGATACCTGCAAAGTACGAGTGAAACTCAAAACTAAAAGAAAACTGTTAGCTCTACCGTCTTTGCTTAAAGAATTTGAACGTCTCACTATGTTGAACTTTTCGCTGCTGCATAATTGTTAGGGAAGCACTCTAGATTTACGACTTGCAAAAACCAGAAAAAACTGCTTAGAAAAACGAGGATAAAATATTGAATTTACAGTTAGTAAAATTAGGAGTCATTTTAAACAATTGTTAAATATCTGTGTAATTAAAAATCGTACAAAAAAATTGACTATGACAAAAAAGTATATTGTGGTTGTGTACAATTTGCGGTTTTTTCTTATTATTTGAATCAGTCAATACACGTTATCGAACTTTTCTGTTAAGTCGAAGCATTAAAACATATTTTAAAAACCTATCTAAAGCTATGGAATGCCCACTTTTTTCCCATCCCTTGTAGCCACACTATCTTCTCTCTTCTTGGTGATTTCCTAGCCTAGATCATATCTTTTGAAACCCAAACGTATTATAATATTTTACGTTATAACAAGGGTCATGCGTAGCATTATGGCCATTCTTTAAATTGTTCGGTGGACAGTGAAAAAGTGACAACATTACGAAGCGTATTTATGGAGTCCAGGAAGAGATATGGATTAACATTTCCCAAGTATCTGCTTATCTAGAGTGACGTTGAATAAATGTGAAATTTCAATGACAAACGAATTTTTGAACTTTCTCAAAGAAAATATTCGATCAATCAGTTTTCTCTCTGGAGGAAAGCTATTTTTCAAACAATTTGTCGACGCTGTAATTTGCCATTGCATTTCAAATCAAACAATTTACCAACTCTGTCTAGAATGTGACGATAAATATTGGCAAAATAGAAAACAAATTATTCGAGAAAATGCAAACGATTTCCACGATTTCCTCAGTTATTTCGGACACGTCATCGGCACGGCAAAAAAAGTCGGCGGCGCCCTGGAAAAGTGGAAAAACAAGCGGCAGGTCTGCTGGGCATATAAAAGTGGGCGCGGTTGGCATTTCCATTTCCATTTGGCGTCACAAATTGACCGGACGAGAACGTCTGACCTGCCCACCTGCAGCAACGGATTTTCCGACATGCCGTATTTAAATGTCATTTACTTACACGATGAGAATCTTTATTGTTTCACTAAGCCAGACATTTTCAAACTAAAGCAATGTCTTATTTTTCAATTTCACTTACAATCGGAATAAAGGTGCGTATCAACTCGTGAGTTGAATATTTACGAAGACGAACCACATGAGAATGTTTAGAAATTTAAAATAAACTTTACACTCTCTTTAATGTACGACCTTTCAATTAAATGCATTAAATGCTTAGCAAATCAAAGAAGAAAACAGCCGAGCAAAATCTGCCAAAATTATGAACTAGTCCATTATTGTTTCGGTATCAATTCAACATGGAAACCAATATTACCCATCTTTGCTTTAACAGAAATAAAATATTTAACATAATTGAGTTAAAATACCATTGTCCATTCCATTAAACTAGAGTCCATTTATAATTGTCTTATTTCCGGCTACGGCAAAAAAACGGGGTAAAAATCCCCAAAATCACGATCACGATAAAAACGGAACTAACCAACAAGAACGAAGGTTCTGACGAATCGACGGCATCAGAAAATTTAATTTTCCTAATATGCGTTTTTCACGGTCGCCGGATGCCCGAAAAATGATTAATTCGGATTTTCCACGAACGGCTTCTTAAATGAAAGCGGAAGAATGAACGGCTTAGACAGTTGTGGCCTCAATAAAAATAAATTTGGCTCACTCACTTGGCGGTGAAATAATCATGAATCGTGGATAATTGAAAAAAGAATAGTTTGGGAATTAGCAAGGGACCTACAGCATAGTAGTAGTAGATATAATCTATGCAAAACAGGGTTTTATTATAGCCAGTGAATTTTCCATAATGTTGGTATATGTTGGAAACATGCATGTTACTTGCTTTTGTGACCTTTACAGTTCACTATTTCAATATATAATCTAAAGATTCAATCAGATCGTTAACTTGGAAAGTGTTTTTAAATTTATTTCTACGCCTGAAATGACTTATTTTCATTTAAACTCAATATTTGTCTACTTTCTCAACACATAACACCTACTTTCTACTAAGTTTTTACTAAATACTGCTTCATTGCAACTAGTGAATATGCGATTATAAAATTATTAAAATGTAGCAAAAAGATATGAATTTAACATAGTCCTTATTACATTAAGTGAAACCCTTCCTTGAAAAGGATGATTTTTGGAAGCTTTTAGACTTTAGGCGCTGTCATAACATATTTCCTTTACATTGAATACCAAACGTATTAATGACGATCAAAACATGAAATCCTTGTTCGTTTGGAACTATCTCACTTTTCAAAGCCTATAAACGGCTGCCGAAATCACAAGTAGCAAGTGCAAAATATTTCGAAAATTTGGTATTCCTTTCAACTTAAGACGTGTAGACTTTCTTAACAATTAACTTCGATTTTCGATTTCTTGTGGATTCATTTCTTATGATCATTTAAAGTGATCAGAAAAGACAATTATAAAATAGTTTAAAAAGTACAAAGGCATGTAGAAAAAAGGTTTATTTCAAAGATTCCTCAACTCTTTGATTGAGGCTTTGCGGCGAATTCTTGAACATTGTGAGTTTTTGAGACTTTTAGATTTTAGACGCTGTCAGATAATCGATTTTTTTAAAATGAATGTGACTATGAATAACGATGGAAAAAACGGCGTTAAAGAATTAAAAGCCGCTGTAGCTCCAATGCAAAATCTTGGGAACATTTCTAGAGTTTATTTGCGTTCAAGTACTAGTAAACATCTTTATTTCTAAAAAAAAGGCTATCGACCTATCGGTCTTTCTGCCTTTGTTTAATACATGTAGTCTTAATCTGAATAAAAAAATAAATATGAAAATTCTCTTATTCTACGTTAACAATCTTATTAATAAACTTTCCAATTCCAATGACAAGAAAAAAATATTTTATTGTCCAGTAGTCAGTTGCGTTTGTAAGTGTTCGAGTAGCGTTGATGTAGGGAAACGGAAGCGGGATTGTCTGGTTGGTCTTGTAAGACAAAGGGGATTCAGTATGGTCCAGTTGTAGGGGCTGTTTGTCCATTTTGTCTGTAGATGTATGAGTCTTTCCGAAATCTTTGTCATGTTTGTGCGTTCGTATAGTAGTTGGGTGGAGGGGTTGTGTAGTGGGTTTTGGGGGTGTCTTATTCGTGTTATTAGTCTTAGTGCAATTTGTTCTGTTGTTTGTATATAACGTTTTGTCCTTTCTGTTCCTTTGGTCATGAGTATATGTCCATAGTCTAGCAAGGATCTACAGATAGCTTTATATATTTTGGTGGCGGTGTTTGTGCTAATTCCTCTGTCTTTGTAAGTTAGTGATCGGATGTTTCGTATGTGTTTAGTGAATTTAAGTTTGTGGTCAATTGTGATTCCAAGGTATTTTACGTCGTTTTTTGGTTGTGTCGTTTGGCCGTCTGCAGTTATCGTAGGGGAGTCAGCGTTGAGTCTGTGGTTTGTGAGCAGAAGTTGGTTTTTTGACGCGTTTGGTGTTAGTCTCCATTTATAAAACCGTGTCATTGTGTTGTTTGTTAGTGTTTGGAGTCTTTGAGCTGCTCTCTCAGTAGTTTTGTCATGTACAATAAGTGCCGTGTCGTCTGCGTATTGTAATATGTATGCCGATCTGTCGATTTGATTTTTGTCTGTTAAGTTGTAATTGTCATGGCAGTATATATTGTAGAGAAACGGTGAGAGCGGGGATCCTTGAGGGAGCCCTTGTTCAGGGGAAAAAGAAAATGACAGTGTTTTGTCAATTCGTACTTGTAGTTGTCTGTTTTCTAGTAAGTTCTTTATGGTGTGTAGTAGATATGTTGGTGTGTGTAGTTTGTATAGTAAGCCTCTATGCCAGACACTATCAAAAGCCCTGTTAATGTCCATAAACAGGCAAGCTGTCTTTCTGTCAGTTAGGTGGGTAGTTTGTATATTGTTGGCCAAAATAAAGAGCGGATGAACAGTCGAGTGATGTTGTTTGAAACCAAATTGGTAGGTAGGTATATATTTTCCAATCACTTTTTCAAGCCGCTGCTTTATTATGTATTCAAAAATTTTGCTTAGTACTGGAAGTAGTGTAATTGGTCTGTAGTTGCTCGGTTGTGTATTGTCCAGTCCATTTTTGGGTATAGGGATTATTAAGCCGTTTTTCCATGTTTCTGGGATTCTGCCATTTGTGATGCAGTTGTTCAGTTCAGTTAGGATCAGTTTGTGTGTTTCTTGAGTTAGGCTTTTCAAGAGTTTTGCCTTAATTTTATCTTTCCCCGGTGCAGTGTTTTTGATGTGCGCTAGGGCTTCGTCGTACTCTGTGTCTGTGATCAGTTTGTAGGTGTAGTTTGCGTTCAATTAAAGCTGATTTTAATAATTAAATTGGACATGCAATAAACATGTTTAGCAACATAAAAACAGCAACGCAAAAATTGTATAAAGACTATGAAAATATGAAATACTGTGTGAGATTTTTAGAATCTATACCATTCAGTCTTGAAATTGATTCTAATAACGATATCTTAAATATCAATCAATTTCAACTATATACAATACTAACCAGGTTCACTTTGTACATATTCAACTAAGCTTCAAACTTCAAGAACTTCAAACAGCAAAGAAACAAAAATAGGTTTTTTGTAGAATTAAATAGACTACTACACAAACTAATCTGTTACACACACCCCAAAATATTAAATAAAAAAAGATACAGAACATAGAGATAACTCTTGAGGAAGCAGTTTTCAAAGAGATTGAAATAAATAAGTTATTTTAGATAGATGATATACGACTTCTGGTAAATAATCTCACAAAAAACCAACGAGAATTTATTTATTTTGCTAAACTAACGGCTATATTGTCTTATTATTTGTAACTTCTTTCTTAGAAAAAAAAATCAACCTGAATCTGAAAACGAAACTAACCACATTATTTAGTGATTGCAAAAAACAAAACTCCCACAGTGATAGTCAGGTTTTTCGTAGAATTAAATACACACTACGCTGATCTGTTAAATAAACGCGAAAATATTATAGAAAAAGAAATAAGAATATATGACTAACTTTTGAGGTAAAACTTTAGAAAAAACCTATAATAAAAACAATCCCGCAAAAATGAACCGCGTGTATTTATTTTTTTGCTAAACTAACCACTGTCTTCTTGTATTACTTACATGCTCGCTGAAATTTACACCATTTCCATCATATTTTCGGTAAAAAAACCAACACTCATCCGTGCCGAACAAAACCTTTTCACATACTCAAACTCACCCTCATTCAACATGTCTCTCCGATAAATTAATAAGTTTCCTTTTGGGCATTGAACACAAAAATCGTCACATAATACCTGGTTTTAACCCTGGAAACCTGGATATGACAAGGGCAAGAGACCTTCCCGTGTCAAACGACCCTTTTATGGTCGATTTTAATAAAAGTTATTAATTTTTGAACTCGAGACCGCTCGGGCCGAAACGTAACACGTCAGGGTGGTGTTAAGGGATGCGATAGAAATTATTACAGTTGCGTGTCAAAAAAATGTGCTGGAAACGTATTGGTGCATTTTTCTTAAGTGATTTGTTCATCGAAAGCCATAAACTTAGGAAAACTTGAGATACTGTTTTGGAAGTGCTTTCTTTCCCGAAATAGGAAATGATATTTCGTATTGGAATTAGATTAATATACTTAAGTGAGAAAATCTTTGTTTTTTTTGGAATTCTAAACCGGTGCAGAACAAGCCGAACAACGTTGACATCAGCAAATTGTACGCATTTGGAAAATTCGTTGCAAGTTTCAAAAGCAAGGAGCCTTTTGTATATTGGATGCTATCAGCTTTTACAGTACTTCAAAGCGAAATTTAAGAAAACAGTCTTGTATTCTAAAAAAAATCAATCAAATACAAAAATCAAGATAGAAAACAAATTTATATACATTTTATTTTGCCATTTAAAATATTTGAAGAGTCAACCCAACGACTTTACGGAATGAGTTTTCCCTTTTTAAGGCCTAAAGTTTCTGGTAATATGTAAAGCAAGAAGACAGAAAAGGCTGATGCAACAGCACAGAAATGTGTCATAGTTATATATTTTTAAAATTGGCTAAATATTAAATGTCTGTATGATTTTCGTACTTGCCTATTCTCTCTATTAATGGTGTATCTTTAATAATATTCTTGACTGTTTAGCTAATTAAATTTAACAGAAACTACTTGATTCTTCAGTAATATTACTATTGCGCGTATTAAAACAATATATTCTGACCCGTCTGATAACTAAGCCAATGAGCTGTAATGCAAACTAAACTGGCATAACAATGACCTGTTTCAACAAACCCACTCTTCTCTAACGGATTGTCGGATTTATCGGCCACTGATTCAAAAAATCTGGCAAAAATGCGACAATAAAAATTCAACAAAAAATTGCAAACATGTTTCGCTACAAGAGGTGGTAGCGAGATCGTGCGTGCGTATCAATTTTAATTGGTTTTTATGTGTCCTAATTAATTATATGACAGGGTTAAAAAGTGTTGATAATGTCACCGCATCGTTACGGCAATGACTAATCAAAAAAGAACGATGCAGGATTGGGGCTGTCTTGTCAAGGGTCGTGATTGAAAAATGGCGGAATTATGCGTAGAGGGTCATTGTTTGGCTTCGTAATTAATTTATTGTGAGTTTAACGAGCTGCCAACCGAAACCGTTTTTACAAAGTATTAAAACATTTATTGCGGTTTCATTTTACGAAAAATTATACCCGCTATTCATTAGCTAATTACCTCAAAGTCATTACTAATGATCGGCAAGTTTCTGTCTTACGCCTCAACTCTGGTGGGCCTTTCATATTAAACAATAATAAAAGAGAAAAAAATGGTTTAATTTAATGTTGAACCTTTATTTTGGTTAAGGTAGGTAGGTATTTCAAATGCTTTCTGCTCGTTTAAACAAAATTCCAGTACCTAAAACCACATTTGGCCCATATCTAGAATTGATCGGGTTCGAGTTCATCCCTAATCAAAACTATAATTTATTAATAAAGAAATGCTAAACTCGATTGATATTCTAAAGTCTGATAAAGGCATTTTTCAGTCTTGAAACTATGGAGTTTCATGTTTGAAACCTACTTGAATAAAAGTGAGCACTTTAGATTGCGTGTGGCAATTAACTTGTAATTATATGAATTCCAGTAGCTAACACTAGGAATTTTATAGAAACACATTTATTGATTTTGCGTAATGAAATTGTCGGCTTAAAATTAGGTCAAATAATAGATGCTATCAAAAATGAACCATAAAGAGAATAATGTTTATTAAGTTTTGCGTTTCTTTAATAAAGGATTGTTCGGAAGAATTTGAGTAAACCGCAAATTGAATTTTAGAGTCAAAGTATTGAAGAACAATGAATCTTTCTACTTCATTAGAGCTATCATGTTTCTAATGCAAATAAGTGCATATTTCGAGATGCGCTAATCTCAGACACCCCCCAGAACCTGTTTCCAGCCTATTGCCTCTCATCATCAGCTCATGAGTGCTAACAGATCTTGAATCCTGAAGATGCCTGAAATTAGCACATCTCGAAATATGCGCTTGCTTAATTCGAGCTACTGCTTTTTGGAAGATTTACCAGTCTGGGAAAGTCTGGGGCTCTTGTTTTTAATATTCCGTCTTCTCTCTTGACTCATGGCTCCTCTTGAAGAAAATGTGATTTTCGGTTAGCCGCAGATAAACATGGACTTCCTAGGACTTTTAAGCAAAATATTATCGAATTTTTAGTGTAGCAGTAATCGACATTAAAAACAATCTATTTCAACCGACTCTTAAACATTATTATATCCGGCTGGTTTCTAAGGGACATTTGAACAGTGAACATTGTTGATTTAAACGATTCATATCACACACCTTCATAATTTCAGCGGGGTTCTTCATTACAATACCATAATTTCTTAGCTCGACATCCTTATTAAACGATATTATGATGTCGCCTACCTAATCCGAAATCCCTCCTAGAGTCGCCCCTCGAATCTCTTGTCATTCAAACTAAGTCGCTCTTCAATCACCCGCCTGACACATCTTTGGGCCTGTGCTCACAATCCGAATGATTAATTCTCCTCCGATGCGTTTCGGAAGATGCCTGTTTGCCTATAATTTTATTGGGGTCATTTTTTTTACGCCACTGGCATTATTGATTGCCCCTCCCGATGACGGAGGTCCGCACTTTGTTCACCATCATTTGCAACCAAATATTAGCTCGATTCACTCGGTAAAAAAAATTATTGCAGTGCAGCATTTAAAAGGCGCAAGAAGTTAACACTTTTCTTTGTAAATATACATTGAAAATTAGACGGCGAACAAAGCTTTTAGGACAGCATTTCAGAACTAAAAGCGCAGATCAAAAGAGGAAAACCACAAAGAATTAAATAGAGCAGAACTGTGATCTGTGTGCAAATGAACAAAAATATAATTAAAACAAAGTACACAAGCAATTAAGGAACATAATGGATGGCAAGTTATTGAAAAAAACATTGATGCTTATAATTAATCTTGGTTTCAAATAGGATTAACCAAAGAATCCGATTGATAATGTAGCTTCTATACTTCAATACCACAGACTGACATGCAAAAGAACAAGGAAATTTTGTGTAAGACACTGGTTATTAATTATGTGAATAATACTTTGAAAGTTACGCTGTGACCTAAATCCAGTTAATTTCTCCTGTGTGTATAAGCATAATTATTCATCTGGTAACACAGTGCATTTAAAAATTAGAAACTATGTTCATATGCTGTTATGTTTCGCAGGGACAATTAATTATAATTTTCTACGTCGTCAGTCCTGCTAGAAACTGTTATGTAAACTTGGGAGTTGCCCAATAATCAAAATGGACAAACAACTTACGACTGTACGGTAATGTTTGATACACTGCCATTGTCTGTATGAACAATGTTTAAATCTACTCAACCATCAATATGCTGTAATTAAATATAAGCAATCAAGAGCTTTAGAGTGTTGATGTGCCGATGAAGAACAAGAGTCTGGTTGCTTCAGAAGTTGTTTCAAACCATCCGAACACAAACGAAGCGTTTACATTATAAATCGTCAAATAAGATAATCCGTTGGCTACTTCCTTATGTAAATGGTATTTGAAAACACCCAGTATTAAAATTGTATCACCAAAAATAATGGCTCTGAACCGAAATAAGATAAAAATTATATGTATATAAATTCATCTAAATCACATAACTGCACTGTAGGCATTTAATTCTTAATTCTCCATTATCTAAAACTCGAATCACTTCATAAACAAAGCGGAATTCCAATTGGGAAAATATGACACAGCTTAGACTCAAATTTGCTTTGTCTGAAAAATCCGATACTCAGGTGGATAAAATCTGAGTGACACTCTGGATGATTGATGATCAAATCATGAAGCCCCTTAACAGATTAGATGTTTGAAAATGTTGGAAACCAAGAAAGCCGCATAAAAAAGTCGTGACTCACAAAACTGCAAATAAGAAAAACCCTTCTCATTCTCAGCTCCGATCAAAACAATATTTCAAAGAAAAAAAATGCAGATTTACTAAATGGTTTCCTAAATGGACTCCCATAAATGCAATGACAGAAAACAATAAAGGTGCTTAAACAAACTTCGGTACATTCGGCATTCAAATGATTGAATTAAAGCACGCATCTTGTGTTTGCTCGCGTTATCATCGTGTCTCATGTTTGCGGTGAACTTATTTGGTCTGGTACATTAACTAAATTTGTTTCTATTTGTTTGATAAATAATAAAGGAGGTGACAATGAAGGATTAGGGCTTAGAGCACTGACATAAATTGGATGGATGGGTACCAGGAGTTTATTTAATCGTCATCGTCAATGATGATAATGGCAATATTTTGGTAGTCCAATGGCATTGCCCGATAACACCTTTTGCTTCGGGAGTAAAAATGTGTACTTTTAATTCACATCTTAAACAACGTGCGGATGCGAAATTGGCTTCGATGAAAAACGTGCACAAAGACCAAAAGTATTTCGGTTCCACGTAATTCACCAACCCACTAGCAAATATATATGTTTTATTAAAATACTTTTCCACTCACTTGAATAATATATCAGGCATAGAAGACTAGAATCGAAACTTTTCATGACAGTGTCTAATTTGCTACCCTGCACTTAATCCCAGAATTGTTAAATTTTAAGGTGAGCAAATGGACATTGTTAACTATCTGCTATTTGAACTTGAATAATTAAGCTGGAAGATAATTATAAAGTCGATCCAACGTTCGTGATTGGTGCGCTACATTATTAAAGGGGTGAAATAAGTGAATATGGAAGAGAGCCAAATAGATATTCGAATTTAGGATGACATTGTTTTCTGTAAAATATGCACAAGTTCCAGTGCAGGAGACGCTAATTCGTCAATAAACTTTAGAAGTGTTGGAAACAGACTTACAGGTAAATGGAAGTGAATAGTAGTAGTAAACATCTTTATTTCTAAAAAAAAGGCTATCGACCTATCGGTCTTTCTGCCTTTGTTTAATACATGTAGTCTTAATCTGAATAAAAATAAATATGAAAATTCTCTTATTCTACGTTAACAATCTTATTAATAAACTTCCCAATTCCAATGACAAGAAAAAAATTATTTTATTGTCCAGTAGTCAGTTGCGTTTGTAAGTGTTCGTAGTAGAGTTGATGTAGGGAAACGGAAGCGGGATTGTCTGGTTGGTCTTGTAAGACAAAGGGGATTCAGTATGGTCCAGTTGTAGGGGTTGTTTGTCCATTTTGTCTGTAGCTATATGAGTCTTTCCGAGATCTTTGTCATGTTTGTGCGTTCGTATAGTAGTTGGGTGGGGGGGTTGTGTAGTGGGTTTTGGGGGGTGTCTTATTCGTGTTATTAGTCTTAGTGCAATTTGTTCTGTTGTTTGTACATAACGTTATGTCCTTTCTGTTCCGTTGGTTGGAGTGAATATTGAGGACTGGAAACGATGGTAAAAATACGACAATAGACCGCCCAAGTAATATTGCGAGTTGTACTTGATGTTAAACTTGTTAACATCACATATTTAAACGTGGTTTATGTCACCAAAACATTAAAAGAAGAATCGAACTTACCTTAATTGAAATTCAGCGTAAACGTGCGGCTCCATAAGATTGAAATTGTCCTTGGAAAATCTGAAACAAACGACACTTTGTTAGTGATGTTTCGTTCTGGAAGAAAATGGAGTTTTTTCCTGATCCAATTCAAGTTATGCAAGAACATATAAGTCGAGATATTGATTACAAATAATCAAGTTGCGATACACAGCATTACAACAATCGATACCTTGATGGACACAGTACAAAAATATATTTTCGGTCTAAAAATACAAACATCAATAATGCCCAACAGCAGTCAAGATATAAAAAAGGTTATAGTTTAATCGATGAACGAAAATATCCTGATATGATTTTACTGTTTACCTTCGAGTTTAGGCATATTTTGCCTAATTCTGAATACAATTGACATAAAGAGTGTACGTCTATTGTAATGTTCATATATTTGGATGTTTGCTTTGAAGTAATCATTTCATTTGTTCCGGTATGTATCTCATGCTCTTTGATATATTTGATTTTCATTTTCTGCGTATTCAGAGCTTGCTCCATTGTGCTACATTTGACTTGCTTATGTGTACTTAATCTCACAAATAATTTCTGATTCAGCTACATATTTTATCTAATCTAACAAATTAAGACTTAGCATCAATCAAGCTAAGAACTCTTAGCTTGATGGTACTTTATAAGTTATCTCAGAATTACTGTGATAATCATATAAATAAAAGCCTCGTTTCATAGAGTATTTGGTATGTATAGATAACCATTTCTTTTATAAGACTTTGTGCAACTTTGGTGGAAAATGACGAAATTGTGTCAATGTTTTTTAAAGATAAAGCCTAGTGTTTCATTAAACGGATTCTGACAGTATTTAATAAGAAATACTGCAAGTATTTGAATGATGGATTTAATAGAAAATTCTTCTTATGACATCAATGCTCGGAACGTGTTTTATAATCTACTATAGGAAAACTCGCCTGCAACGCCCCAAAGTACTTTTGGCTTAAGCGCACATTAATTTATTATTAAATGACATCGTTAAGTGTGAAAAAGTTCATAAAATTTTCAAATAGGCACGCCTAAAACCCTACGTTCGCGTTGATAAATTAGTTTTCCGCTGGAGAAACGCGAGACGATAGATATAACTTAGAGATAATATTCTAAAATAAACCCCCGGCCGGTTAAAATCTGGTGTTATGCAATCTGGAGCAAAATAGATCGTTGTAATAATGCTCTGAGGAAATGAAAATTAGTTGGCTTCCTTAAACAGAAAATTTAAAAGGAGAAAATTTATAATAAAACAAGCAAAACAGCTTTAAACTCTACGAGATAAAGGTGGATTTTTGCTCTTAGATGAGAGCGGAGAACATATGTATAGAGCTAACGGAGATAATATGCATCTAAAGAGTACTTCAAAGTTACTTTGCATATAAAATCACCAATAGAAAGTATATTAAAAAAAATATAACATTTATACCAGTTCCACTCAAAATGAACGTGTTTCTTAAAAAAACCGATTTAATAATAACAGATCCAATCAGTAATCTGCAAGCGTTATTTAAAAAATCTGTTGAATTTTATTAGAAATATTCTAGAACCACCTTGAACCAAAGAACATGGACAATTTGGATTGCATTTTAAACAAGGGTATTTGAACAGACAGAAATAACAACTTTAAATTGCATTTTTCTGTTTCCCTAGCAGCTTCGGCCCCCTAATGTTTGACCATTTTTCGCCCATTGTACATTCGTTTCTAAACAAACCGCCGCTTCTGAATTAAACATAGGGACAAGCCGAAACACCGCGCGATTGATCTAACTGTCCAAAACCGGTGATTGACGGCTGATTTTTGAATTTTGGAATTTTCTCCAGACCGTTCAAATTATTATCTGTCAGCTATCGTTCGTTTTAGTTGTTCTCGGAAAATTTGTAAATGTTAACGAGTCCTTTGTGTCTGCGATACACATGTTGCAAGGCTAAATTGTTGAGGTATTTTTTCCGCTCAAATTAGAAAACAATCGTTAAAGGTGACGATGACTGACAGGTTTAATGGAAACAATACTTTACTTTGATACAGTAAACTCTTAAGCAGGATAAATTAGGTTTCAAACCATAGTTTTAATTAATTTATTTGGAGGAACCAAGATAAGAATGCACTCATGTTTGCATATGTTCAACAAAAGACTTTGAGGATATATTTTTTAAATAATCTTCTGTACAAAGTGAACAAAAATTAAAACAAATTAATAAAAAATGGTACCGATTTCATTAAAATCGGTTCCCTTTAAAATCCATATTTCTAAATCACTCTGAACATTCGACACCTTTCCACTACCCGAAGAAGCAAAAATCAACAATGGCCGAAAAACGAAGCACTTAACACGACCTTTTTCTGCCCTTTCGCTTTAACACACGTCGACAGAAGCACAACATATCCGATCTCAGGTTACCGGTCAGACATTGTTTACAAATCGATGTTTTAAATAACAGATCGAATTACTCTCACCAACAGGCCATCTTTGTCTTAAGACTTAGCAGACAGAGTCCACCTAACTATCCTTAAGACATTGTTCTTCAACAGTTCAGTTGCTTACAAAAGCAGCCCTTTCACAGCCGAGCTGATCCTCAACGTGTTGCAATCTTAATTTTTTTTCACTTGGACAAACTTGTCACTTGGAATCATGTCAGCTTGAGTGAACTTCCTGCGAAGGAGATTCATAAAATGTCGGCTCATTGCTTAATAGTGAGACAGCAAGTCAATATTTCAAATTAGGTTATTTTTCATTAACATTTCTTCTATGTTTTGAATTGTGTGTCTTCATCTTCACTCTCATCTTCTTCCTTCAACTTCTGATATTTGAATTTACTATTTCCTGTCTTTAAATGTTTCTTAGGATCTTTTCATATTCTAAAAAGCTTGGCGAAAAGATGAATCATCTGATAATGAAAAAATAATAAATTCTTCTTTAATAAAAGCAATGACTGCACCACCGAATATTAAAATCCTGACGAAGAAGTGTAAAATGCAAACACGTGTTTAGCTAATAAAATAAACATAAATATTGAGAGGAAACATTGAAAGTGGGCGAAGTGATAATGCGATTGTAAAATTAACACACCATAGTAAAGTCGTAAATTGCATTGTCACAACGAATAAAAAATGGAAAAACAAATAATAGACGCCCTGTGGTTGGTGTACGGTTAGCAACATTTCGCCCATATTTGCTGTGGCCGGAATTTCCAACAACCTCATCACATCCTTTGACTGTTAAAATACAACGAAGAAAGTGTTAGTTTATGCATAAATCTGCAAACTGACGAAATCGTTTCCCAAGAAAAAATTGGTCATGTTTGCTTTGTAATAACGTAGCCTTTGTTAGGAAAATTATATTTGAATAAACATAATGAGAGTTAGTGGTTTCTGCCGATTTGTGTGAATCATAAAGAACTCCATTATAAGTTCGAAAGAATATTATGGGGACTATTAAAGTTTTCAGTGGTGCCTATGAAAGTCGTTTACCTTCTGGTTTATATTGAATCGAATCGCTTGTGGAGCTTGGTATTAAAATTATTGTATAGATGATCAGGCTTATTGTAGTGCCTTCATGCCGATTTAAAATCAACTGCTCATCTATAATTAATAATAATAAAGAGCGAATCTTACAGAAAAAAACTATTTGTTGTAAATTTTAACTTTGAATAGTAATGCCCTCTAAAAATATGAACAGTTAAATGACGACAAATAATATACCAAAATGATGTTTATGAATACATTAAAATTTTCCAAGATTGGGGTCACGTAAAACCGTCAGATCTCCGTTAATTAGTTGGGATTATTTATAATATGGGTGCTTTGATATAAAGTTGGCAAAATTCCGCTCATTTGTGAACGATATTTTAAAGTAAAGAATTGAATATATTCAGTTCGCTTTCAATAAACCGGTAAACAACATTAATTTAATATTCAATTAAGTGTATTGGATGTGGAACGCACCTGGTTTTTCAATTCATCACCATTTGCTTCAAAGCACAATTATTCATATAACACTGTATTTAGTAATACCTGTAGGATAGACTTAAGCCAGTTTTTAGAGTCAACAGTAGATAAATATTCCTATTATAGCGCAAAATGTCGCCATGTTTTTGTTCTAGTAACTACGTGAAAACACACTTATGTAACACCTATTTCAGGAAATATTCTATATAAGAAATCCACATATTTTACATAAATTTGTTCAGGTTTGTAACATTTTTTTCTTCCCAGTAGAAAGGACGTTCTTAGCAAGATTTGCCTCTTTAATAAACAATAAAGTAAAAGGGCAGCTTTGTTGTAATTGTTGCCTCCATTTAAGTCTCTTGATTAGTGTATTTTGACCTAAAGACGAGAAACATTTAGTAACTTTTAAGCGTCCTCTGGAATTTGCACGATTTGTAAGATTTACACTTTTTTCAAGAGAAGGTGCGTTTTCCTCACATAAAAACACGCAGTTTTTCTCCTGCAGTTTTCAGAAACTTAAAGGCTTTATTCTGCCTTGTGTGATGCAAGCTTAGATGAATTTCAAATATGCTTGTCTAATTTGTCGCAGTTTTTTTTTTCTAAAAACTGAGTTAAGAGTTAACTTGTAAATCTTGTCAACTGGGGTTTCCTCGATTTCGTACTCGATAGTAGTGTCGAAAATCACTTTCTATTCCCGTGGTAAATGTTATCAACTTTGTACTCAAATGTCCCAAAAGAAAGAACATTTTAACATTCCCTAAGAAAAATAATTTTTTTTGGAAGGCAGGATACCCTTTAAAGCAAAATTGGTGTCATGTGAATTTTAAATGGACTTTCCTTGCTTATCTTTGCATTATTTTCGTATACTAACTGTGGATTTCATTTCGTGAAAATTTTAAAATACAAACTGAGAGCTTTTAAACATAAATTGAGCCAATTTACCTTTGCCTCTATAGCAACGATTGAGATTTGATGGGTAATCACTGAAATCTGTAGTTTTCTCTACGCTTTTCATGTTTCCTAGAAAATGTTGTTGATTTCCAATTACTATCTCAAACTTGAACCATTTTTTCCTGTCACTTTTCAAAACCCTCTAGGTTTTAAATAATCATATGGAACCACTTTTGTTGTTTTATTTCTTCAAACTATTCTAGCCTCCATCTTTCCAGATAAATGTTTACTTATCATTTATTATTACTTTTTTAATTAACAGACTTGATGTCCAAACTCTTTCCTTTCCTTATTAGAAATTACACATCTTTGAACAAAAACGTGTATGTTTCACAATGTTTTTATCAATATCATTCCAGAGTTATGTTGTTCTTCAGTAAATGTTTCGCAAAATTGTTTTTGCAACCTGTTTTCTCTTAACAACTTGCTTCGGCATGAATGTGAAGAACGATCCTCTTGGGCACTTGTATACTTTCCTAATTGTCGCAGTTAATTATTGGTAACAAGTTTTTTTAAAGAACCAGTTGAAACTAGCATTACAATTCGTTTGTCACTATGCAGCAATGATCTTTGCGTCTTGATGCAAGAAGCAAATCCTGGAATTATTTACCGACATTCCTCATATACTGTCCTATAACGTTTCACCATATTCCTTGACATATTCCACCATTCTGAAAGCCGTCCCGAAACCGCTAAAGCTCGCGGCCCGAAACGAGTCAGCATTCTTTTCGGAAAAGATAAAATACAATTGTGGCCCGTAATAATTTAAAATATTTAAAAATGCACGGGCAAGGAAAAAATTCACCGCCGCCAGTTTTTTCCAAACAATTTAATTTTAACAAGGTACAAAAAACTGATGAGAAAAACGCCTGCTTGTCACCGGTAACAACGCCGAATCGTATAAACGACGAATGGGTAATTGTCGGTTTTATTGAAGTGTAAATAAAACCACTGAAGGCTATAATATGCAGCTAATTTCGGCTTAATTAAACATTAGTTCTATCGTTAAAAAAGTATTTAAAAACCTTTAAATAAAGTTATATCAGTTGAACTGATCTACTCTTAAAAGCGTCGTTTAATATTAAAATGCAATATTTCTTAATACTGCGTCCTTTTCTTCGACAGATAATGGGCTCTGAATAATTTTGACCCCCGAACAGAATGTTATCGTAAAAATGATCTATAAACGGGAAGAAAACTTGCTGATTATACTTCATCTCAAGTACAGATTTTCCTATTTGCAACATTTGTAAGTTTAGTGAGTCGCTTATATGCCTCATTACATAAATGGGAAATATTTGCAACTCAGATCATTGTCCTAGTGAAAATTCCACTACCAATTTGCTATCGACTCGATATTTTCTATGCACATTATTCATGTCATCGGAGATTTTCTACACGTATTCAAAATTCGCATTGGAAAGTGGGGTATTCAATTTAAATAATAATATATTCTTTATTTACCACATTCTGAGCAAACTTTTAGATTTTGCACACTCGCAAAAACGTATCATTCAGCGAAAGAATAGTGAAGGTTCTATTGGACACGTTTATGAAAACTGCTTATAGTATTAATCTCAGAACCTAATTAATTCGTAATTGATGTTGCCTTATTCAATTTAAGTGACCGACGATACCACATCTACCAGCAACTATAAACATTCAAGATTTGGGTCTAGTTTATCCAAGTCAGGACTAAGAAAACCATTTTTCAAATATTCTTCAAGCATTGACTGAAGTTTATATGTGAGTGTTCATATATAAATGAGCATCCCAAAAGTGAACTGTGCTCAGATGATAGATGATTTCGTACTTTTTTCGATTTCAGAATAGCCCAAAACTTGTTTTTTCTATTAAAATCGCCCCCACGTGAAAGATTGAAGTTTTTACTTCTAAGGTTCCATCCTAAGTTCAAACACATATTAAATATTCCCTAACTTTCGACTGTGAAAATGATCTCAATCGGTAAACATATTGTAGAGGGTGGTTAAATAATGTCATGTTTTCTTGTAATGTATGTAAGTATATGTATGTAAGTTTAAATCCGCCTGTGGGTAAGATTGAGTGGCCAAAGCAGAAAAAAGTATATGGCTATAGCCTCATTTCTTCTGAGTCACCTGAATCTTTAGTCGTCTGTTTATCTTGAGCCGTTGATCTGTTTATCTTGAGATATGCATTTTATAATGATCGGTCACAATTTTCGTTCGAAATGTATTAAAAATTTCTTTTCCAATTCCGAAAAATTCTGCACAAACAAAATTTTATTACAAACTTAAGGCTGTCAACTTCTATTTATTTTGTTACGTTCGTAACTCCCATAAAGAAACATGACATAAAACAATATTCATAAAACATTCTTATTCTCATAAATAAGAATGTTTTATCCACAGGAAAACTAAAAGTTTAACAATTTCATTGACAGAGCACAGATAGTGACAAAATAAAATGAGAAAGAAAAACAGCCTTTTTGCCAGAAACTTTCTTCGCAAATGAAAAAAAGAGTTTTCGTAAATTTCAAGAAGGAAATGCAACTGGTCTTTAAAAAATTAATATCTCTCGAATATATAGATAGATGCTTGGGGAAAAAAAGCAAAATTGGTAACACGTTTCGCTGACATCTCCAAAGCGCAGAAACCTGTCCCAACATGGATAAATATATATGCAAAAACATATACCAGATGGCGTGACATAGGTAGCTTTGGAGAAGGAAGCAAAAATGAGTTGCAGCATTGACAGGACGGTTGATAACATCTCGCCGAACACACATAAACCAAAATTAAAATATATATGAGTACACGCATGGAACCAGGTGTCGAGACCAGAGGCCTGCTAGAGGGCTGACAGACGTCAAAGAACGTAGGAAGCGTTATAGGGCAGGGTCTATCTAAGCCCTACTGATGAGTCCAATAGATAGACCCGGGATGAAAACGCAGGACTCCATCACATAACACCATAATTGTGAAAAAAATTGACTGAAACCCAGGAATACATTTGAATAAATTAAAAACACAGTCAGGAAAAATAAATATATCTCTCGAATGTCACAGGATAAACAGACGATTAATGATCCAAATTACTCAGAAGACATAAAGCTATGACATGGTATACTTTTTGCCGTTGGGCTATTCCATATTGCCCGCAGAAAGATTGAAACTTTGACGAAGAAAACGTGACAGTATTTAAAGACCATGAACAATATGGTGAATCGATTTATTTTGCTAATCTTATAATCTAAATTTTGTCGAAAAATAAAGCTGGAATCCAACAATAAAATATGTTCAAATCGGATTGCTAACTGAGAAAATATTCACATTCAAAATTTAGGGAATATTTAACAGTTAGGAACGCGGTAACATTGCGGAGCAGTGGAGAAGAGTTCACTAACAAAGATATGTGGACATGCTGCTAAATAAATTACTAACGTTCCATGCATCAGCATAAAATCTAAATGAGATTGAAAGAAATGTGCTCGTCTACATCTACATGTCCTACTACTTTTAAAAATGGCATAGCAGTAATTACATAGATTAAGCCATTAACCGAACACACGAGTAAATAGCACCAAATGCAACACAAATACAGACTGCATCAGCATATTAAGTTCCATATTCTGGTCCATGGGGACAATCCATAAATAACGCAACGTCAGGTAGGATTCTAATGTAATTCTAGATTTGATCGATGCTAGTGTTACCGGCCATATTACACGAAACTATACTGTTTCCGTTTTGATGTTTCTCGCCTTATCTTGACTGCTAATGTGAAGAATTGCCACTTGGTCAGCCTGCATGCTAACCATTATAATTAAGAGACGACCATATTGCATTTCAGGGTGGTGTAAATGCTCGCATGTATGCCAGTGATCTTGCACCACACAGAAAACATCTTTGATTTCTTAGAAATGCAAATTGCTATCTTGACTGATCTAGGAAGCTGAGCGACGTTTATGAAAAGGCTTTCCTAACACTAACATTTCCAGATGGTTTCGTATTGTTATTGAATAGATTCAGGCGTAAGGCAGTGGCTTTTGGTGCTTAATAATGTCTTTTGTAACAAAAATTTAATTTTGTCAGGAAACAGCACATATTTTAAGCGATTGCCGTTTTCTCCGTTGGGCGTCCTCTTCAGCATATGATTAACCATAGAGGCTAAAGTTACTTTTACACCATGTGCTAGGGTTCTCAAGCAATAAATAAAATAACAGCATTTGTGCATGTTCCTCTTATTAATAATCACTTGAATCAATACTTCACGATAATTGTACATGATGGTATCGACACTATTTGCTGCTTCCCATGTGGAAATGAATAGCACATAATTTTCTCTTTCGTAATGAGTGCCCCATTTGCTGTCGGGTTATCAATATTTATTCACGCTTGATATCCAGCTGTCTGCTTGTCTTAACATACAAATGTATTTTAAGGAACAACAGTTTACATAATTTATTTCATATCGCTTGAAAATGTATGCGACTTTGCCTATTGCACCATTGTTGGCTGAATTATGGATGTTTTATGTTTAAGAATCATATAATGGGCGTGCCCATAACATCTTATGTATTCACTGCAAATATCAGAAGTCCAATAACTGAGAAACAGCCCTTTTCAATATTCAATGGCACAATCGAAGCATATGCTGTGTTATGTACGTGCAAACATGTTGTATTGTTGGATCAAATAGAAACAGGCCCAATACAAGGCACTACCGCTAAACAAAGACCCGATACACTACTTGCGCCACTGAAAACCCATTCAACTTTCATGTATGTTTAATTTGCCTCCATTTTTAACAATATAAAACAAAATAAATAGCTTTCCAAAGTTGGCTTCAATTATTACATTTTAGTTAATTTGTTACAACATGAGGACAGGTGAAATCAGATTGGAAGCATTTCGAATGACACAAACATTTAAATTAGTTTATCTGCAACAGCCCAAAAAATATACAAATGCCCTTGTTTGATAAAAACCACAAATAAATAAATGTAATTTCCGTATTTCACTCGCCAATTGCAAGGTAGTTCTCAAACATTGCGTGGTTTTTATACTGGAATATGATCAAATTCAGAGAGATCAAATCTATTTCTTCTCAATTAGCTTCTTAAGGCCTTAAAGTAAGCACACTTTAAACAATCATTATTAACTTGATATAAAAATGTATACAATTATTCTCACAACATGTGAGAACGGACTAGCACATTGTTAAGAATATCGTGCGTGACATTAATGAATTCATCGGATGAAGAACCCAATTAGTAAAAAAAATAAGTTTCTCCGTAAATTCGATCCAATATAAAAAAACAGTATTGAATAAACGTCAATTCCGCATAATTAGACCTGTCTGTTCGTCTGTTATTTAGAGCCGTCTCCGTTACTCTCTAAAACGCTAATTGAGGATTTAACGACTTTATTTGACGATTTAAATCAAATTATGACTGCCATTAAGCCCGGCTGATATTGACAATTTTATTGGTGTACAGCACGCACTCAGGTGTCCAATCAAATACGTTTTCAACTGATACAAAACCAACTGTATGGTTTCGACGATAACACTTGGCCCTATTTTCCTCTAAATGGGAATCAGTTTCAATATGGAAATGGGACGTTTTGCCCGATTTCTCAACGATTGATTTTCGTCTCATTAAATTTAAATATATAGAAAATATAAAATAGACTGCTCAATAGATATCGAAAAATTCACATGACTAGGTGTCATTTCAATGAAAACACAATCATGCAAAGGTTCTATTGTGCTCGGGTTTTGCATAGTAAATTGAATAACTGATTGTCTAAACGAGACCATTATAATGACCGTTCTTGTCCCACACACCAATTAGAAGTCAATCGAGAACCAAAACGCCCTAATGATTAACTAGCAAATCTGGAAACGTATAAAATGGAACTAAGAGGGTTTTAAATGCTCCCATTAGTGACAGGACACCCAATTAATAAGATGGCAATGAGGCAATAAGTGCAAAATCACCTGGGGATTAGCCGGATTAGGTATAGGAAAGAAGCGGAAAACTTATTTGATGGTCTTCTTATAGGATTCTGTTCACATAATTGCTGTTCTTGGGGCGCAAACTGGATTTTCTCAAAGAGGAATCCTCGTAATGTTAGATCATAGAACGGTAAGCTTTATTTAATTATTTAACCAAGGCTTTCATATTTGGACGTTTTCCCTCTAGAAGTTATATTTTTTGTATGAATGTTCGTTGTTGGCAATTGAAAATAGATACAAATGCCAATATTTCCTAGAGTTATGAGTTTTGCCAATCATTTCTTTTTGATAGCAGAAATTGAAAATATAGAAAAGCTCAAAACAGGCACAATGTAGTCCAAGTTAATATGTCCCGAATCTTCCAAACTGCTCAACAAATTAAACGTTGCACTGCCAAATTTGTCCAAACTTTGAAAATGGATAACATTTTCTTGCTGCAAGCGATTTGGTTTCTGTTTCAAGCGCTATTTACTCCAATTATTTGTCTGTCAGTCCGTGTTTTTGCAAAAATGATGTATTTTTTATCTGAAGTTCCTAATTTTTGCAAAACCAGCGAGTGACAGAAAAAAAATGGACTCATTAAGACGTCAAATAGAAAAAAAATCGCTAGCAGCAATCAAAACTTGTTTGAAAGTTAGAGCAAATGGGGCTGTGTAACGTTCATTTTGTTGAGCAGTTGATTCTCTGCAAAGCTTGATTTTGCTTGTCTTTTATGCGTATTGAGCGTAGAAAGTAGACAAATTCGCACTTAACAATACATTATTCAAACGATTTAAGCATATGCACAAGCGGATCCTAAATAAGTCGATACAGTTACTTGAGGGTAGTCGATCATCGCACAAAAAGAAACGCAAACAATTTGTGAAAATTCAGTGCATTTTGCTCGTTTTCCCCATTCGGAATAATACTAAACGTATAAAGCGGCTTTCCTTCAGTATAATAGCCCGGAAAGCTTTCTATTCGTGATTTGTTTGTTTTTCTTTGAAGATGGATTTTCCGGCCTTATTAGATCCAGTGCATGCTTTTACTCGGATCATACGTCAAAACGTAGAAAATATTGTTTGTGTATCTATCAAAGAAGCGGTCGTTCTTAGAGGTATTCGAAAGGATATTATTTGCTTCTCTAAATCGGCTCTGGATGCCTCTGCAATTTTTCTCATCCTTTCAGCAAACTTTGCCCATGCGAACTCGAATCTGTGGCCTTTAAAGGCTTCAAAAAATTACTGCTTTGTGCAGCGAGTGGTCTGTTGTTGAGCTTTGGGCTAATATTTACTCAGCAAGAACATGACGTGAGTATGAAATATTAATATGGTCAAATAAAAATATTTTTTGAATTAGGTCAACTAATTTAGAAAAACTGGTAATAACAAAGTTAGTAAAAGTTCAACGACAAAAAACCACATCTAAAACCTCAAAGAAACATTCATTAATGAACCATAAACCATAAAGTTCCATATTTCACATGTGTGTTCAAAAGGTAGTACATAACGCTATAAAAATATTATGTTAGATGTTATGACACTTAAAAAACGAACATTTCGTAACGATTCTTTATGAGCCATGGAAGAAATAACTATTTTTCTACGAGCGTTAAGTTTCCAGTCTGCTGCTCTAGTGCGTTAAGCCGCATAGACCTCATTATTATAAACACGAAAATTAGTAAATTACTGTTTATTTTAAGCCAATTAAACTTAAACCGGCATTCGCCTGAAGACATTTTATAGGGATTGTCTGATTGATGGTCGATGATCGATAGATTTTGCAAATACAGGGAAATTTTAAGCATACAAAGAGTGCACTCAGAACGAAAACACATTGCTCTACATGCTGATCATCTTGCAGCATGTAAATAATGTTTGCAAATTTAAGATTGAGTTCTGGATAATTCATGAAACGGTTAAAACAAAATAATTTGAGCGTGTTTAAGGCTAAAAAAAAGGTGCAACTCAATTGATCATCTCTGCTAACAGACAGGATTTATATCGCACTTTCACAAAAAAAAACGGATTTTGACTTTGGAATTGAGTGTGAAAATTAGGCAAAATCATAAACTTAATAATTTAACTAGATTCCAAAGTAGATGAAACTGAACATTTAAAGAAAATGCTATAAAACTTTAAGTCAAATTACAACAGTTAAACGAAAATCTAATGCAATAGAAATGAGGAAAAAAAATGTTTAAAAATTGAATATCAATAAAGTTTAGTGCCAATTTTAGAACAGTTACATAAAATTGTTGAAGCTGAAAATTCAAATCAAATCAAAATCTGCATCAGTGCCCCAGAAAGATTGAAACAAATATTATGGACAAAGCGAATGGTAAAAGCAATGGAAAAAAATACAAAATATAGCACATACAATGACAAGGAACAGTACAAATACAAAAGGTATTGTATATCGAAAATAAAAATTATAAAAGGGGAAAGTTTGGAAAATAAGAAAGAGAGATAGTCAAAAATATTCGACAAATTCCATATTGTTTTTTATTTAGATTAAGACTACATGTATTACACAAGGGCAGAGCCGATAGGTCGATAGCCTTTTTTAGAAATAAAGATGTTTACTACTACTATTCGAACAAATTCAGTTGATGCTTCACCATCAGTAGCTAATTTTATAAAATTAATATTAAAATTAAAATAAAATCCATGTTTCTATCTGTCTTTTTCACGGTTACATAAATGACATCGAGCAGAATGATTTTTTAAAATAAAAAACTAGGGTTATTTTTAGATCAAACGTTTGTCTCTTCAGCATGGTCGAGGTGCATGCACTCCAGGAGGTCGCTTCAATTGATTTATTTCATTCGCCACTTATTTAATATTGCTTTTATATAATAATTCCACAATTCCGTTTCATATTTTCTACTGAGATAAAAAAAATCCTAAACTTATTAAACCTCTCCAGATATTAGCTAGAAGGGTATATTAAAATTAGACTGGTAAATCATAAACTTAATTGACAAATTAATTGCATCTAAACGTCACTTCAATTTTAATCTGTTTAATATAAACGGTACCCAAGAACCCACATACGTACGTCTCGAAAATCACGAGTTTGCATCCCGTCCAAGACATGCGGAGGTTCGTTCTTGAGAACCCAACTCGGATGGGAGCTTCTCTATCAAAAAAATATTCTGTGAGTTATGCAGGCAGCGAAACAAAAACGCTAAATATGGAAAATATTGTATATTATTATACCGTGACAGCGGAAACTTGACGGCCACTCGCATTTAGCTTCAACCGTAGAAATGGTACGGCGTAGCATGGAGAAAATAAATGGTATGTTTGTATGAGATGCAAGTTTGCATGTATACAAAAGCAATTGTATTCACCTTCAAAATAAAACGGACACATTATTGTCACTTCTTTAAAAATCCCGATTAGCATGTCTCCGATTTTCGATAAATTGATTAATTAAAAAACTTTCTCCTATAGATTAATCTGAAAGCTAAATACCATCTATTGTAAGTAACTTGTAAACCCTAATCCTCGATTCCACCCCCATTACTAGCACCAAACCGTCTTCAATCGCAAAAAATAATTACAAGACATTTTAACACCGGATCAACTTAGTAAGTTTTCCATTTAAAAATCCTCATTTCCAAGTGTAGCCAACATTTTCATCCTGATAATACTTACAAATTCAATTTAGCATTAGCAGGAACGAAATGGGGGAAGAAAACGGTGGAGCTACGGCCCTTTAACGCAACCGTGCGGGCTTTTTTAAAGGCAAATGCCTTCTATAGCGACTGCTTTTTTTTGTAACATTTTTCACGAAAATATCTGAGATAAATTAGGCACACCTCGTTGTCGAAGCCAAGATATAATTACAAATTACTCAAAGATTAAGCAATGGTCCTCAACACTTTTTCTCAATGCTATTGAGGGTTTATTATTGAGAACAAACACATCCACTGGCTTTAATTTTGTATGGATTAAAAAATAATGTTACTGTCGTCCAGTCCATAGATTGCAATTTCCGATTTGAGGATTTAATTATTGCGACTATAATATTTCTAGCGACTTCGTATTATCGAATTTCCCCTCGTGTCTCAGGGAAAAAGCCCTGCGGGAGGGCTTCTCTCTTTTTCAGCAGGTCTCAGGGGAACGAGCCCATCGGGGCTTACAGCTTATAATTGCACAAGCAAAAAGCATATTTTGCTTTCTACATTTCCCATAAGCGTCTAGTATTGGCCGATTATAAGTCCCACATGATTATGGCCAAGAAGTTCTCATCAAATTAGAAATAAAATTCTTATAGCTGATTACGAAACTCAGGTGGCATTTCAGTTAATAATAGTTTAATGGATTTTCAGAATGGCGACTGTGTAATTATCAATTGAAGTTATTAATTAAAACTGGAAGTGAAAGGTTAGTCAGCAAATTTTAAAAGCTCGTTGGAAAGGTTGCAAATTAATTTGATTTGGGCCAATATTTAGAATGATCTTGTCCTATCATATTGCTGGGAATGGCCGAAAATAATTATTTATAATTATACATTGCCTGAAAATTGGCATCGTTCAAACCGGCTGTTTGATATTGCCTGGAGGAAAATTAATAAAATCGGTTATTTGACGGGTTTAACCATCAACTTTGAAAAACTAAGAAAATATTAACAGATATCAGAGAAACAATGTTGGATCAAAAAGGACATTTGCTACAAAATGTATGCTGTTTCCAGCTTTTCCACAATATTTCCTTAAAACTGAGATGTACATGAGGCGACAACAATATTTGCCACATAATTTTGAAATGTTATTTTATTATCCAAAAGAAATTCCTGGGTTCCAGTCAATATTAGTGTTTATTATTTAAAATCTTTACAAATACGTTTCGGTGTCTTTCTCCACCATCATCAGATTGTATGTATGGCTGTTTCTACCTTCACATTTAACAAACTATTGTTGTTAAGTTAAGAAACAGCCATACATACAAACTGATGATGTTGGAGAAAGACACCGAAACGTATTTGTAAAGATTTTAAGTAATAAACACTAATATTGACACTTGATATAGGATTACCTACCAATTTGGTTTCAAACAGCATCACTCGACTGTTCATCCGCTCTTTATTTTGGCCAACAATATACAAACTACCCACCTAACTGACAGAAAGACAGCTTGCCTGTTTATGGACATTAACAAGGCTTTGATAGTATCTGGCATAGAGGCTTACTATACAAACTATACAAACTACACACACCAACATATATACTACACACCATAAAGAACTTACTAGAAAACAGACAACTACAAGTACGAATTGACAAAACACTGTCATTTTCTTTTTCCCCTGAACAAGGGCTCCCTCAAGGATCCCCGCTCTCACCATTTCTCTACAATATATACTGCCATGACATATACAATTACAACTTACCAGACAATAATCAAATCGACAGGTCGGCATACATATTACAATACGCAGACGACACGGCACTTATTGTACATGACAAAACTACTGAGAGAGCAGCTCAAAGACTCCAAACACTAACAAACAGCACAATGACATGGTTTATTTATAAATGGAGACTAACACCAAACGCGTCACAAAACCAACTTCTGCTCACAAACCACAGACTCAACGCTGACTCCCCTACAATAACTGCAGACGGCCAAACGACACAACCAAAAAACGACGTAAAATACCTTGGAATCACAATTGACCACAAACTTAAATTCACTAAACACATACGAAACATCAGGGCAGAAACAATAAAGAGAACAAAACACTTCCGATCACTAACCTACAAAGACAGAGGAATTAGCACAAACACCGCCACCAAAATATATAAAGCTATTTGTAGACCCTTGCTAGACTTTGGACATATACTCATGACCAACGGAACAGAAAGGACAAAACATTATACACAAACAACAGAACAAATTGCACTAAGACTAATAACACGAATAAGACACCCCCAAAACCCACTACACAACCCCCCCTACTACAACCCCCCCAACTACTATACGAACGCACAAACATGACAAAGATCTCGGAAAGACTCATACAGCTACAGACAAAATAGACAAACAACCCCTACAACTGGACCATACTGAATCCCCTTTGTCTTACAAGACCAACCAGACAATCCCGCTTCCGTTTCCCTACATTAACGCTACTCGAACACTTACAAACGCAACTGACTAGTGGACAATAAAATAATTTCTTCTTGCCACTGAAATTTTATTTATTTAATAATATTGTTAACCTAGAATAAGAGAATTTTCATATTTGTTTTTTATTTAGATTAAGACTACATGTATTAAACAAGGGCAGAAAGACCGATAGGTCGATAGCCTTTTTTAGAAATAAAGATGTTTACTACTACTACTATTGACTGGAACCCAGGAATTTCTTTTGGATTAAATTGAAATACAGTCAGGAAAATATACACAATGGTTATTTTATTAGTCAGATTAAATGTATGACCGGAAAACTACAGAATGTAGAACTTTTACTTTCTGCAGAAAAGTATACTTTTCAGAGATTGCCTTCATCAAGATAAGATTTTCTTCGTGTAATGATTTAAAAAAAATGTGTTTATCCCTATGCTATAATTCGAAATAATGCAAAATAAACATTATGAACGGAGCGAAAACAACGAACATTACAAAATACAATTGTACCAGATGCTCATAATAGACAATTTGAGCCTGAGCAATAAATATGTTTTAAACCATTTTAAACATTATGGTTTCCATACTTTTTATTTATTAATTAAAATAATTTAAATAATCTAAACATTGTTTGGAAAGCTAAATAGAAAAATATATGTATTTTGAATTTATGTCTTCGTCTTGAATTTTAGCTTGTAAATATTAAGTCAATAATTCAAACAATATCTTACGATTATATGAACCACTCGTTATTATGTCCGCAATATTTTCTACATAAAACCCTAATTCTTGAATTCGAATAAAGAAATCACTGAATAGCAACAAAGCCCTCTTAAACCAGTAGAAACACTATTTAAAAACCGACTCATAAACAATACTATTACGAAAAACAACTGCAATTTGTTCTCCATATTTATGTGTTTTGCACAACAGCAAATGCGGTCTGTAAATTCAAAAACTGATCCCCCCATTCGTAAAAGTGGCATTTAATTTTAATCCCGACTACGTATTTTTCCCGGATAAGCATTCTATAAAAAGCTGTGAAATTTGGTTCGATTCATCTATAAATTGTGATGGAAATTGCATTTTATGGTTCGATTTTTCAAGGTTTTAAAAATGTTTTATTAAAGATAGTCATGCGGTTGGTGTGGCCATGATGAGGTTAAAACTTCAGCAGGCCTAAGCTGAAGCTCACTACATTGTTTGGAGTGCCCAATTACTTTACAAAAAGATGTGCCTTGTTGGAGGACGTATTATAATTTTGGTAAGAATAGCCAGTCGCTGTTCTGATCTGACTTTAATATAAAAATGTGGGAAAAAATGTTTACTTTTACAGCCTGAACAAACGAATTTAGTAGAAAGGAGATTTATTAGAACGGATATTAAGTGTCAAGATTTACACAGTCCAATGCAAATAGATCTCAAACAAATGGTTTTTTGTTTTCAAACCACAACTGTTTTTATACAATTTTAGCTACTCAATTTCCAATTAACAGGGGTCATCATTGTGCTTGTTATCAAATCCGAGAAATCACTTTTTTGTGTTTTATGAACAGGAAATCCAAGGGGAAAACTGGGTAAAAATAGCAGGAAAAACAATCCGTTTGCCAACAAACTTCGAAAGTATATCCGAGATATGGCGTTTCTTTTAAAACCCATCAATGTAATGGACTATTATTGAACTATCAAATAAAAAATCATTCGATATGTCCATCTGGCCCTCGCGAGGTGGATCATCGGTCAACAGCGAAACCCAAACAAAACGAAATAAATGATTGTTTTCATGATTCATTGTAAAAGCACATTTCACGAACACGGGATACGGGGATCAGATTTCACGATGGAAGCAACGTTTCTGCTTTGCCAAACATATGTGTTTTTGTACCGGAGTTGATACGCGATACTCCCCAAAAAAATACTGGGGAAAAAAGGCGACGTCTCGAAATCTCGGCCCATTTTTTACACGCCACTTTTTCACGGCCGGTTACCTTGGCTATAAGTCATTATTTTTAAATCTGAGATCTTTTCACTTCTTCTTCGTGCCATAGACTCATAAACAAGGATTAAATAGGGCTGCTAAGTTTACTGCATATTAATTAGTAAACTTCGAATATGATTACCATTACTCATGAGTAGTATTTTATGAGTAGATGGATCAATATCAGTAAAAGTTAAACTAATTTGTTAGTCACATTGTGCCTTTATAATAAGGAGTTTAGGAAAAAGCTACATATTGCCTTGGAACTTACGCATAAAAAGAATAGTAAAACATGTTATTAAGCGCCGACATGTATTGCCAGCCGTAAATATTACTTTTAAAACTTAAAATTACTTAGGATAATATAGCCATAAAAAACTAGTGACTCTCCAAAAATGAGTAAAAAATCTAAACGACATTCGTATAAAATTCAATTTAAAATCGATAATAAAACTCTACGAAAGACGTTGAAACCAATAATTGTGTTCATTGCTCACATTTGAGGCAAATTTGGGTTTACAACTTCAAGATTCATAGCATTTCTGCTAATAGATATAAATTATTTTTCTTTACTTGAACCAAAGACATATCTGACCGTGATAGTAACCAGATTTCGAGTTGATTTGATTTTACTTTAATCATCAAAAAAGATCTAAAAAGTGTGCTATATGGTTCGACTCGTCTGATAGGCAGATCAAAAACTTCGTATGTTTATGTTTATATCAGTTGATCATCCTTACCGAAACATTTAAATGATTTTTGTAGAATCGAGAAACACCTACAAAAATGAAAAATTCTCCTGGGCTTAGAACAGTACAAAGATATTAAAAGAACAGCCAACAGTATGACTTCCGTGATATCTAAACTGGTTCTGCGCTACATCAGAGTTGCACCGAAGAATTAAGTTGATGTAATATAAGAAAAAAAAATTAAGTCAACTGCAGTGATAGATTAAATTGAATTGGACTAAATTCTACAACAGGCGTTTATATAAAAGATCTTATGATAACGAGCCACTCGAAAAGGTGGAACCAAAACAGTCCAATTTCTGCAGGTCGTTTCCTGCCGCCAAACCTGGTACCAGAAGAGCATAGATGGTTTTATAAACAGTTTTTGAAGAAGAGAATGCCCAAAGAAACGTTAGAACCAAGAAGAACCCTAAGAAATAAAATGAGCAGACAGTTCTTGTAAGCAAAACTTGTTTGAAAGCACTAAATCCTACCTCTGCTACTTAAGCGCTGAATTTTTTCTGTATTAGAAAGCAACCATTTCACAACAAAGTCTGTTTCAAATGTGTTCTATATTTTTTGTTAAAAACCTCTACGATTGCAATGATTGCATCCAGTAGTAGTAAACATCTTTATTTCTAAAAAAGGCTATCGACCTATCGGTCTTTCTGCCCTTGTTTAATACATGTAGCCTTAATCTAAATAAAAAAACAAAGATGAAAATTCTCTTATTCTGGGTTAACAATTTGATTAAATAAACTTTCTAATTCTAATGACAAGAAAAAATTATTTTATTGTCCAGTAGACAGTTGCGTTTGTAAGTGTTTGAGTAGCGGTGATGTAGGGAACCGGAAGCGGGATTGTCTGGTTGGTCTTGTGAGACAAACGGGATTCAGTATGGTCCAGTTGTAGGGGTTGTTTGTCCATTTTGTCTGTGGCTGTATGGTCTTTCCGAAATCTTTGTCATGTTTGTGCGCTCGTATAGTAGTTGGGTGGAGGGCTTGTGTAGTGGGTTTGGGGGTGTCTTATTCGTGTTATTAGTTTTAGTGCAATTTGTCCGTTGTTTGCATACAACGTTTTGCCCTTTCTGTTCCGTTGGTCATGAGTATAGTCCCATAGTCTAGCAAGGTTCTACAAATAGCTTTATATATTTTGGTGGCGGTGTATTTGTGCTAACTCCTCTGTCTTTGTAGGTTAGCGATCGGAAGTGTTTTGTTCTCTTTATTGTTTCTGCCCTGATGTTTCGTATGTGTTAGTGAATTTAAGTTTGTGGTCAATTGTGATTCCAAGGTATTTTACGTCGTTTTTTGGTTGTGTCGTTTGGCCCGTCTGCAGTTATTGTAGGGGAGTCTGCGTTGAGTCTGTGGTTTGTGAGCAGAAGTTGGTTTTTTGAAGGGTTTGGTGTTAGACTCCATTTATAAAACCATGCCATTGTGTTGTTTGTTAGTGTTTGGAGTCTTTGAGCTGCTCTCTTCAGTAGTTTGTCATGTACGATAAGTGCCGTGTCGTCTGCGTATTGTAATATATATGCCAATCTGTCGATTGATTTTTGTCTGGTAAGTTGTATTATATATGTCATGGCAGTATATATTGTAGAGAAACGGTGAGAGCGGGGAACCTTGCGGGAGTCCTTGTTCAGGGGAAAAAGAAGAAGCGAATGTGTGGTCAATTCGTACTTGTAGTAGTCTGTTTTCTAGTAAGTTTTTATGATGTGGAGTAGATATGTTGGTGTGTGGAGTTTGTGAAGTTTGTAGAGTAAGCCCATATGCCAGACACTGTCAAGGGCCTTGTTGATGTCCATGAATAGACACGCCGACTTTCTGTCAGTTAGGTGAGTTGTTTGTACATTGTTGGTTACAATAAAGAGCGGATAAATAGTCGAGTGATGTTGTTTGATTGCATCCAATATTACGAAAAACCAACAATTTGTTACTCTACCTATGTTCAAACAGGAAAGCCGAATAAAAATTTTGTTTAAAAGGTTCAAAGACAAATTATTGAAGAAACACACTGACTACTAAACCAGAATGAACGATTTATCTAATAAAAACATCCAGAAAAACTGCATACGTTTTAAATTTCAATCATATACAGATGTGTTAGTTAGCGATACGCTAGTGGAAATAGTGTAATTCAAGAAGTCATCAAAGCAAAAGAATCTGCTAAATGCATACTAAAAAGTCTCAGTTAAATGTGGATGGAAACCATTCAGGATGTCAGGGTTTTAAATCATAATTTTATTAGAACTGAACAAGGCCTAATTTTTCAAATTGGATAGTAAATAGGTTGCTAATGGAATGAATAATATGTTTGGTTTGTAAAAACATACTTTTTCCACAGGAAAATGTAACAATTAACAAGTGCATTGATCGATTTTTAGCTTTACTTAGAATAATTTAGCTGATTGCTTTCACTCATCTACTAAAAGGGTATTCAAACCGTGAGTAGAAATAACTCAAATCAAATGTAATAAACTGAATAGCTAGAATAAACCTAATCATCTTTCACCACTGTTAAAAGCCTTGAATACTAGAGCTGAAAACACTTTCCCTGGTTAATAATTTTAATCTTAAAATTCCGTCTGTTCTACTACTTCACTACTTGCTACCCACCAAACCTTAATTGCCAGCAATAAAGTATACTAGCCCTTAATAATTCATGTAGAGTAGTTGCAAGTTAACATGCAACTTCTACCTTAACTGATATTTATCTGTTGTTAGCAAAAAACGAGGTGAGGTAATGTGGAGTGGTCAATAGCGTCTAGAGTGGTCATTTAGCAGCAATAGAAAACTGTAAATTCTTCCAGCAATCTAAGAAGCTTTAGTGGAAAAATTCAATTATCAACCATCTATTTAAAAACAGGTCTTCGAACTGCGACATTTTTACAAACCAATTGGACAACCCGAGACAGACTCCTTTATTTTAAACTAGTTTTCAATTTGGCGTGATTAAAATTTAAAAAGGTCCTATAATTGAAGCCAGAAAAATGAATCGATAAAAAATCGGGGCGGAACTATTTACAAAAAAGGTCATGCCACGCGGTCCGACGAACTAGCAAAAACTGAATCTCGATCAAGCCGGGATAAAAGATTAAAACGACTGAAAATGCAATTTTTAATAATAAAGGGACTATTAGAGACGACAATGTCCAGTTTTGTACGTCAAAAGTATACGCCTAATTGGATATAAGTGGTTTATATCGGGCTGACATGTTGAAAATGGCAAAGTCTAAATGAATTTGTTCTATAGTTGGATCGGTTCGGACGTTTCGCTTGTAATACCGAACAGTAGAAACAATAAAATGCTACCAGTCGACAATATGTGGTTTGGTACGTTCGTACTCATATGCTTTTATTTCATTTAAGTGGATGTTTTATGAATATATCTTTTGAACTGAAAAAATTGCCATTTTAGCGACAAATGATAGATGAAAAGCAAGTTTTTAACTGAATTACCAGCAAGCAGTAAGAAGTCCATTTTCTAGATAAACCTAAAAATTGGATCTTGGTTAACTGTACTGATTTTAAAAGGAATTAAATATCAAAGTCGTGTCACGAAAAGGCGAGCAAAAAATGTAATATTTAAGAATTCAGGTCTAATAATAAATCCTACAATAAGTATTTATATATATTTAGCCACTCCAACTAAAACATGAATGGCCAAAAATATACGACTCTCAATCTAATATCTATCATTTTTCAAGCCTGAAACACAGGAAACTTAAAAATCTTTTGAAAAGAAAAAATTAGTAACGCCTCAAGTAATTTGTTCCATTTATACTACGGACCTGAAAATTGCTTTAATATTGGGGCAATTTTCGGGTAAATAGGACGTTTATCTCGAAAAATTATTGCCTGCAATGTGTATACAAAGGTTTTAGACCTCATTTCGGCTTAAAAACTGAAAAATGGAAAACAGACTTGCGATAATAATGGATCCAGGCGTGAAAAGATCCAACACGATTTTTTCTTTTAATAATCTCGCTTAGCTACCTATATTACCTTGAAATATTAAAATCATTTAGGTGCAAAGATCTTTTTTCTTTCTGGGCAGTGTTGGCCAATAAAAATAAAAACAGCAGATAATTTTTAACTAAAAAACTACAAGGTTCCAAGCAAAATGAAGCAGGATTACGTTAGAAAAAGAATAGAAAAACCAACGTAAATAGCCGGAACAATTCAGTTGAAAGTTCAAAATCAGAATCAGATCGATCTTTCCTAACTGCATCAGACCTTATCATATGATAATGTCACATTAATTTCGCAAATCCAATCGAATATTCAACGATACACATTGTTTGAAACGTTATCGTTTTAAACGGTCACAACTAATCAGTTAATTTGTAAACAAAATCGCACATCCTTACACCCAATTAACATAAACAATGAAGATGATTATAATTGTTGATTTATATTAACGAGTGAAACGCAAATGTATGCTAATTTTGAGCTTCGTGTTAATGAATTGCTTTATGCCCGATCCGAAACCAGTTAGCCCGATGCATATGTGACGGTTCCGATAACGAGATTTTGGCCACCGAGCCCAAATTTAAAGGTATTAGCCGACTTTTCCATCATTTTGATACTTCGTTAGCTGCCTTCAAAAACTTTAAAAGACCTTCCTGTTCTGAGAACGTAGAGATTAAATCGATGAGCGTCGTGTGGGCAACTGGAACTGACTCACTTAGTAACAAAAACTGTCATTATTTTCAAGGTTATTAAAGGATTTTTATGGAAGTCACTCAGTTCAACGTTATTGGCTCTATTGTAAATAGAGCCGCTAATGATAGGCACGACATTACAGCACTGCCATAACAGCCGTTTCTAATTAACTAATGAACTAGTCATTAAGTTGGACTCAACCAATTATAGTTATAGAACATCAGTATTATTTCAATTGTGAGGCAAATTAGTAGATTGAGGGGATTAGCGAAATGATTAGCAAACAAATGAACCAATTCATTAATTCCGGCCTGGAAAGGTTTCATGTTGGAAAAACGCAACAGCGTGAAAAATAAACAAGCAAGGCTTAAGGCTAAGCTACAAATAGGAAAAGACAAACTGACCAATTCCCAATATGGGAATGAACCGATATGATTTCTTCGAATAAATCAGATATAATTAGCAAAAATAGCTGAATTCTTTGAGTCTCCACCTGAGACTATTTAAAACAACATTAATATGACTGGAGTGTGCATAGAAAATTTGTTGCTTTCAGAAAAGCAAAAACGATAAAATTGACATAAACCTATGCTATAAGAAATTAGGGAAAATAAACCCAATTAAGCTAATTAAGTCAACATACTAATCTTACACAACTTTTAATTCATTCGTATCATTTCCATTTTTGAATAAATTACCTTAAATCATCATTAACTATTAAATGATGGAAATGTTAGAAGGGATAAATAAAAAACAGAATGTTATCTGCTTGTAATAAGGCATATAATGAAAACATATAATGAAAACAAATACTGAAACAGAATTACTAACTACAAATATCAGAGAAAAATAATTCGCGTCAATTGTAACCTCTTGATATTACTATTATTAAAAACATTATTCATATGCATTAGCTCTATGGCAATATGAAGGCTGAAACAAATAACATCAGAATAGAAGCAAAAATTAAATTTCACTAAAACGACATGGAAGAGCAAAAATATCTTCATTATGACCATAGTAGACAGAGACGGAAAAGAAAAAAATATACAGTGCAAACGCCTAATTAAATTTCGTAAAGCAATACACAAATAATTTTATTTCAACGAAATAAAGCTGCGGCCTCCAAGTAAACCATCTCGAATCAAACTACTTCAGTTATGGGGAAGAAGAAAGAACTAAAACTAGAAAACGTCAAATTATAAAAGTGAAAATAAAGGTCATTTTTCTAGAGCTGTTCAGAGTTCAAAACAACAACAGTTTTCATTGTTACGAAATGTTTGAATCTTGAATCAAATTGTTTGAGTTAAGCAAAATTATCTAGTGAAGGAACTTGATAACATCGTAGAGAAGTGAGAAAATTCTCCAAACTTACTCTAAAATCTGGAGGAAACATTTCAATGATTTCCATGCCTGGTTCAGGCGTTTGTTTCTATCGAACTAACACAATGTTAGTAGTTGCTAATGAATACAGTCTGCAGCAATCAGCTGTATCAAAGCTCATATATATGTCATATATAATAATGTAAACTTAAACGAAATGTTTAGGTTCATATTAATGGAATAAACAACGGGTTTTGTAACTCCCGGGTTTCTACTCACTCAGAGGTGTCCAACTCCCAACATCAAAAGATCAAAAAGAAAGAAAGAGAAAGAAGTAGCTGAGGAACCAATTTCACTTATTGTTAAATTATCGAATGTGATCCCCATATAAAAGTATCTATCTTTTCCTTAATGCAACCACTCCCAGCCCCTTGGGGGCTGAAAGTGGTACGTAGGTGGTGGGCGGCCCGCTTGTTTCTTCTTTTTCTTAATACATGTTCAATATGTTAAATTTTGAAGAACATAATAAAATATTTACTACAAATGTCGGTTCTACGTTCAGCCATGTGATCTAAAAGAATATCTTACGAAGAAGATGAAACATCATGCAAAGAACAGTATTTATGCAAATCCAAAATCTTGCAACTGAATGGAAAACAGAAAAAATACACACGATGGGAATTAAATTCTGGAAACAAACGACGAGAATATCCAAACAAATAATGACAGCAAAGTTCAGTATTCTTCAGCAAATCAAAGAAAATCCATTATGTTTATACGGACACATCACATACCAAAAAAATGTAGTAAGAGGACGCTCGACGCCGAATACGAAATTATTTTCATCTGCATGTATGTATATTGTATATACCTTATTAATACGATTTTACATATGTGAAAGAGCCACGCATTAAATGGTTTCTCCCTACTATTATAAAATAATCCGCAAATAATTCAAAAAATCCCCCTTTATTTCACATAATCCTGCATCCAGACTGAATTAACCAGCACATATTCATTCGACTGGGTGGAATAAAATAATTTTAAAAAGCACATAAACACATCAAATAAATATAAAATATCAGTTAGTAAAGGGTAGACCCCCAAGCACTTGAAGGCCATCCGAGTGACGGAACATCAACAAATCTATTTTAATGGGTCCCTGTTTTTGTGATTTCCCATTTCTCGGCTCGGATTGTAAAGTAAATATTGCCCGCGGTTTTTACCCGAAAAAAAATTACCTTTTATAAATTGTTTTCGATACTTATTTCGAATACATATTGCAATTTTTTTATTAATCCCCTGGAGCAATCCCAATATGTATGAAAATGCATTAGCCTCATGGAATATATGTCGATTTAATTATAAATTAAACATCGAACAACGCTTTATTTAACTAACCCAAAAGGAAAAAACAGCCCAATCAAAAGCTGTAGAACGTTTTATCTAAAACTAAAGTTTATGTATAGAATGACAATGGAATGTTATTGGCATGTCATAAACAAAAAAAAATTGATTTTCTAGGATAATTGACTATAATAATTATAGCAAATTATGTGTTATTGCGTACACGAGCGCGTAAGTACGCGAAGCATTTAAGAGTTAAACATAAAAGCACAATTGTTGAACTAAAAAGCATCGGTCACTAAGCAAAGAAGCAGATTGGTATTGCTTCTAAGCGAATTAATCTAGAAATAAATCGAGCTATCCTGACTAACTGACCCATGGATGATTTGTTACCAAAAGGCTAAAAGTTTAACTGCTAAAATTACTTCCTGCCTCCTTCTTAGATTACATATTAAAATCAAAGTTAAAAAACTGGAAACTGTTTTATGTAAATTAATATATGCTTTCTAACTCCGTTAATTTTCGCAGGATAAAATTATTAATTGGACACATCTGACATTTTAAGAAGCATATTTTCGCAACACCATTATAACACTTCAGATTCGCATCATTTATCACGAACCGGAGAGAATTTGCCTCATATACAAAATACACATTTCCAAATAATACTTTTAAAAGAGATTACAGAAAATGGTAATCTGTAAACTGCTGACAGGCGCAGACAGTAACAAATAGATTTTCGGTTGCCCACAAATTGTAAGCATTTTTATATCAGAACCTATATTTCAAGTTTGCCGATATTATTATTTTAATTTTACTTGTCGTCTTGGAAAGAACTGCGAATTCGTTGGGGGAATTCTTTGCACCTGGGTGCGATTTTATCTATCGTCTGCAGTTGCAGTTATTTAAATGCAGTTTATGTTTCAGATTTGTGAAAAGGTCTCGACATTTTTCCAACACCAACATACACTCTCGACATACCTAAACACACACCATAATTTAGGTATGTCCAATATATTTATCATAAATCTTTTTGTATAATCAGATTTAATGAAACGGTAAGATATTCGACCATAGAATATACACCAATGCAATATTCAATCAAAATATAAACAAAATAATTAACTTGGAAAGATTAAAATTTCTACAAAAAATGGATTTACTTATAAATATTTGTGTTTTGATATTCACATGTATGCAGTTTTGTCACAGTATAGATATAGGAAATAAGATGGGATTAGCTAGATTTTTAATTTTATATAAGAATCGAATAAACAATTACTTAAAATTAGTAAAACGTTCTTTTAAATTTTGGAAAAGACATTTTAGTGATAATTTTGTTTACAAATTTGCTTATAAAAAACCGTAAACATAACACATTCATGTTATCACACATGGACCACTATGTATATTGTGCATTATTATTAATTACTGTGTAATATTTTCCTGACTGTATTTCAATTAATCCAAAAAAAAAAAATGTGAAGGTAGAAACAGCTATACATACAAAACGATGATGGTGGAGAAAGACACCGAAACGTATTTGTGACATTTTAAATAATAAACAATAAAATGACTGGAATTGTTGTTGTTTATTGATACAATTTAAAGCAACTTACCGGAAATAGATGTTACCCGCCTAGATTGAAATGAAGTTGTTTGGAGTAATCCTGCAAAAAAAATTATATTATTGAAAGTCTTAGTTCAAAATAAGTACCAGACACATTAATGAAAATGTAAATCAGTTAAAAATTTAGCGCAAAAGTATGCGATGTCTGGCTTGTATATGTGTGTGTTTTAATTAATTGGAACATGGCCTGTTTCAGAGGCAACATTGTCTTTAAAAATGGTTTAAATACAGGCAAAAACACGTCATTTTAACCAAAATGCAAATACCTTTAGGTTTGAATTTTAGCGGAAACTATAATAATTATGTCTAAACATAAAGAAAAGAACAATTGAAAAACGTAATAAGTGTAAGTGAAATTAGAAGATTAAAGAACATTGAAGAATTTGCTTCCTCATAAGAACTTTTGAAAATGTGTGGGTTTAATATGATTTTTGCGCCATAAAAGTACCTACAGATATAAATCATCATACAGAAACGAATTAAAAGCACATTTAGTAACACGTATGAGGAGTAAAGCCGTTTAGTTTAAACTTATTGGCAACAGGGTAATTCAATTCAAATGAAAAGAAATATATAAATAATACAGAACCAATTCACTTTCAATGGTAAATATAAGTCACTCAAAGATTGAATCAAGCGAATGTATTCCCAGGAAGTCAATGATGATGTTGATGGCAAAGAATCGCATTAGTTCAAGTTCGAATTTTGACAAAATTACTAGTTTGACTGACTTAACGCTGCGTGCGAATCAAAAAAAAAATAAGTAAAATCCTGACTGGGAAGGAATTACAGCAACAAAATAAAAACACATCAATTTGCAAAACATTGAGACGAAAACGTTTTACGAGATTCATACAAAAAGCAAAATGTTACCACTTTTGACCATTCCCAATATACTAGTAACTAGACGATAACTGTTTGAATATTTGAAGCCAAACCAGTTTATTTTGCGTTGTTTGTTTGTTTATATTATCGATTTTCGTGTTGGCCCAGTAGTGAAAGTGCAGTTTGTTTATGTTCTATGAAACTGATATGTTTATCTATCTATTTGAATAAGTCGCTGGATTTTAGCAGCTCTAATAATTATCCGGTCAAAATGTCTGCATTTGATAAAAAAAAATCATAAAATAATATCAGCGATTAAGTTTGCCTAGATTTACAGCTTTTTTTTCGCTTATTAGTAAACTACTAAACATATAATTAATAATTCGAGCAAAATACACGCACAATTAACTCTGATTTTGTAAAATATGCATTTTAATCGTAATTAATTGGGCTGCTAAATCGACTGAAAATAGAACATCGGTTAATTATTCTACAAATAAAATAATTAATATGTAATTAATTAAGCGTGCACACAATACGTTGGCGATTCTCTGTTAGATGTTGGGTCAATAGCCTTTCAATAAGCTAAAAACGAGCATTGCAAAGTACAACACTGTTGCATAGTATTAATTTCCAATGACAATGACAATAATTTCTGAGATGCAAAGATAGAAAAAGTTTCTGGGAACCGACATTTGGTTGGTGAAAAAAAACTATCCCAAGTGGTGGAGTTCCAAAGACTTTTTTATATCTTTGTTCCTCAGTTATAGTCATTGCAAGTTTTCAAACTGTCACCCTGTATATAATACACACTGGTGCTTTAAGCCTTTCATTTAACACAATTACTTGAAAGGTTCGAGATCCTCCATGTGGTTTACTTCTTGTGGCCATGTCCCAATATTTTTGTAGCTTTAGCTCATTTACTACTTACAATACACGTTTCCTGTTTTGAAGCAGACCACAAGGCGAAACCGCAATGCTTCGCCCGAAACTAACAAACTCACGTCCTAAATTATTCAAGTAAATCGTCTTCTATTGTGGCCAGCGCGATTCCCATACGGTCCAGTGTGTACCCGCCCTAACTCCATTAAATCATCGTAATACGACATTTAGTATGGGGTAAGTTACAACGTTAAAATGTTGCAGCATGTCGTCTCCGAGGAAAATTTACAGGGTGATGTAATATACCCGATTCTTTATGGGGCTGCATTCCGAGAACATCGACAGTCGACGAGGGTCAAAAGTTTAAATTTGACCGTATAATTTACCTGTTAAATGAACACAAATTACGTGTGTAATTTAACGCGGATTTTTTTCGTGGGAAATACATATTGTTCTTCCTTCGTCGAAATTGGATAGCTTAAGTAACATCTAAGAACCGGTTCATCTTTCTTACCTAACATTGTAATGTTTATTTATAACTGGTATAAATCAAATAAATCATATTAAAAAAAACACTAATTGTAAATAAATCACTTAAACCTGACACGCAAACGTTTGGCAAATGTTTCCTAACTCTATATCCCTATAAAGTAGCAGCAAAATATTGAATACAATGTAGTGGCGGATACAATTCATGAGCAAAATCAACAAGAGAAAAATGACCTTTTAGTAATAGGTGTAAACTATTAGAGGCTTTTACACTTCACGAAGCTACCCATAAATTTACACTATTTTATGTTCTTCTTGGACCATAATATTAACAGCTCTTGGACTCTAATCATCAGCTTTATGGGCGCTTCGGCAAACTTTCCAATAAGCTTATCATAGGTGTACAACGTAGTAATCGAATTAACGTTTAGTGTTTTAACTAGATTGTGCTAGGTAAACGAGTTTTCCCCCTATTAAATATTACATTACAAAATCGAAATGTGCCAACTACATATTCGAAGTTTTGAAACATCATCCAGCAGTTTCAACTACCAGAAAATTAGGATGATGGAATGGGAGCGATGATTCCAATAAATTTGACTCAAAAACCCGATATTAAATCATTTAACGATTTGTGAAATAATCGTATACTCATGCGTCTCTGTGAAACTAATAAAATATTATTTGTAATGTAATTCATAAACTAATAAATAATATTTGCATGAAAATAATATTAAATCGAACTGGTGGCCATCATATGAATTATATTCCCAAACTTCAATAGGGATTATTTATTTTAACAATGAAGACCAAATAAAAAAAAGCGCATAACACTGCTGTGAAATCATTTCTTTATTATCACCATAATTCAAGCAGTATTTTGAATACTTCAATAAAATCCTTTGAAGGTTTGCAGGGATGGCGTGTAATCAATTCAACTTTCTAAAAAAATGTGTGAGACATTGGAGGAGTTCTTTAACGCTAATTGTAATTTGTAATGTTTCTGTCCATTCTAACCCACAGTCACTTCTAACCCAATATTAAACAGCTATCCCTCTATGTAAAAGCGAAAGACGAATTAAATTTAATGGCTATTTAAAAAAACCTCCCCTTTTGCAACCATATGTTTCATGATATATTTCAATTTGAGAATCCGTTCCAGGTAGTAAAAATTCGATTTGCAGCTAATTCAATGGCATTTCCGGTCGATACTACATTTTGAACATTGATGAAACATTGGGCAAGTTGCAGCAAGTAACTGGAATTTTCCTTGTAAACCCTTACCGAAACAATTTAATTAATTGCAACCAGTTCAGTTAATTGTGGGAATTCAGGATGCTGGATGCTACATGTTCAGTTTAAAGGTCTAACAATGCCTTTTGAAATTGCCAATCAAACAAAACAAAAATGAATGAGATTAAATCATGTAGTTGATCACAATTTGAAAATGTTTGCAATTAAATTCAATGGACAATTACATAAACATTATATTACATTTCCTGGAAGAGCTCGTTCCATGGCGCTCCATAATTTCTCACAGAAACACAGTTGAATGATGATAAATAAAATGTATATTCTGGACTAATTTTCTTAAACTAGATTTGAGCAACTATTTGGGGTATTCCAAGCAAAGTAAAATATATATTTTTTTATTATTTTAATTCTTTTCAATGAGGGCCAATCAAGTTTCCTTTAAGGCTGACATCCTCAATAGTTGCTAATTGATTTGTATTGATTGTAATGTGTAATTTTGAAAAGTTTTAAATCATTTTTATTGTATATGAAATTGATTTAGCTTCCCCCATACAGATCTATAAGGTCTTGTCTCGAATATCACCCTCACAGTATGAGCAGCACAGCCCTAATTGACGGAATTATTCGGTAGCGTCATATTCGTTGTTGGGGAAACTTTAATTAGGAACAACTCCGCAATGAAACTGAACCGAGATGAAATTTCCACGGAATTACATTCGTAGACTTGTCCGTCTATCATCATCTCATTCTTCCGTCGCATGTCTCTTGAGACTTATTATCGGTCGATTATTTTCAATCAATTGATCGTCAGACCTATCCGAAATACAAAAGAATTTTAATATAACATTTTGTCGTAGTTTGAGCCTCAATGTGGGGTGGTAGCTTTAACTTCCGAGCTTATGTTTCCTAACTTCCTTGGCGTCAACGTTAACTTCCGAACGAGAAGCCCATTGGAAACAAAACAAGCTTCCTTAAAGAAAATCATTTGACAAATAACTCGTTGATTGATTAAGGTTTACTTCCTTCAGAGCTACATATGCTCAATATTAACGAATTAAGCCGCAAGACTATGATTGTAGCAGTCGTTTTTTCACTCAGTGCCCATCACTGATGTTTTTGCAACCACTTTCCACTGGTCGTTTCTTCTAGGAATAGATTTCTTCTAGATTTTTGCATGGCCGAAGACGCAACGCATAAAGTGATGTTATATGCAGTGATCGTAGATGATCGTTTAGTTTTAAGTAGCTGTATCGATATCATGTGATGGAAAAGCTGACCAAATCAGGTCAACAGTATTCAAACCAAGTAATTGATGGTTTCACTTACGCTGTGAGTGAGGAAGAGGAGAAAAATTGGGATACAGAAGAGAAACTTGATTTTTTGACGAAAACGACAACAAATAGACCATGATTGATGATAAAGACTATGACAAAGATTGAGTAAGAATTAAGCAAATATGCAGAACAATGAGTGAAAGAAAATTTATAATTGGACTAGTTTAAATGGGCAATTCCACATAGTTTGCTGAACTCTTAAGAGTGCCATTTTTGAAATTGAATTTTATTTATTCCATGGTCATGGGCCGTAACAGTTCGTCGACAGCGGGTGGATCATTAATCATTGCAGGCCTTGACAGGGCGAATCTTTTCCAACAAAAACCCCGGCAATTTTATGAAAAGTGCCGTATAGCGTGGCGCGATGCATTCATGCCGTTTTTTGGTCAAGCATCGGATGTGTGTTTTAGCTTCTGATAAAGGGATTTTTCGCGTCTGAAAGAGGCAAAAACCTCTGGGATTATCCGGTTTATAATATAGTGAAATGCTGTCGGTTCGCGCCGTTCTCTTCATGCGCTGGTATAGAAATTTGCCTAATGAGGCGCTAAATTTCGTTCGGGGGGTACATTAGCTTTAGCGTTTATTTTTTGTTAACCGGGAATATGGCGGATCTAAGGAAACTGATTACCTTTTTATGCTACAAAATTAGCTACTTGCAAAAGAGATCTAATCTAAAAAATTCCAGATAATCAACAACCTGAGGAAAACAATAAATTTAATGATACATTCGACGCATATTTGTGTACAGTCTTAACTTTCGACAGACTGAAAATGTATTGCATTGTAAAAGTCACAAAGTGATAGTAATAAAAATATATTTTATATTTTTATCACATTATAACTATAAATTTGGTGAAAAATAAGTTGATTAACATACCAATGTTTCTCCAACAAGTCACCAAAAGACCATCAATTTTTCATTTAGAATCTAGAGAAGTTAGCTATATTTCTTTAAAATCAAGGAACTACCATGTGACAATGTTGGCACAATTAAATCAACAAATATTGCCAAACAACAATCCAAACACATCCGAATGCTACAATAATTGAATGTAAATTTACTTTGGAATCAAAATCCTAATTGACTATTTCCAAACTGCCACTAAAGATAATTTTTAATGTTATCAGAGATTAGCACTAGCACAAAAATATTCCCAATTTCCTCCATATATATCCATATATTACTTATTAACACCAATCACAAACAAAACCAGTTTTTATAGGATATGTTGTCCTCAAGTTAATTTGTCATGATCCACTCGGTACAATATCATGTCCAATATAGCAAGTCCTCTTATACGGGGAATGCGAAGCAATTAAAGAAGGTATTTCATTACGGACATTTCGGCAGCAATCCATGTTGCCTGCTTGATAGGGATACAAGCCGGATGGTTTATGAAAAATGTAATAACAAAATATTATCCGGCCAATTACTGTTCACATTCGTTTAATGAACTAAATGAGCATTTTGAAACTTGCTGCTTTTAAACCGCGAAATGACACGGACGATGTATTCTATTACTATTTCGTTTAACTAGACACAAACAAGCATCACTTTAAAAATTAAAAAATGAACAACGCCCTGGATGCTTTGGCTTAAAAATTTCTGGAAAGTTAAACATTAGATGAATGAAAAAAATTTAACTTAATTATAAGAATCCAGCTCTCTAAATGATCCATTTAAACTATCCCTTAATCACTAAAGAACTATGGTAACTGTGAAATGGGCAATTTTGTTTAACTAACTTTTTTAAGAACAAGATTTTAGTGTTAATTGTTGCTTTCAGTTCATAATATAATCAACCATATTTTTTGCTTTTTGTGTATTAACAACATTATACAGGGTAATTCAAAAGTGGCGTCATTCCTCTGGGGGTGTTGTCTGGGGGTCTTTGGGAGTACAGGAAAAATAGTAAAAAAAAATTAATTCTTATAAAAAACTGAGATATTTGCCAAAAACTAGATCAGAATTACGGCAACGATGCTTTTCGAGGTAATCTGTCTAATTAACATTACGTAAATACCTGTTACTTCTTAATTATTGAAAATTGTAGTAACCATGGATAAACACGAAACAAAGAAAGAGAAAGCAATAGAAATATTTTGAGGTAAGATAACTCTGTCAATTTGCCGTCAGTGCTGCCATCCTTTTTGGGGCAGATGAGTGATATACCTAAACTCGCCTCACATGTAAACAAACATCTCCTGTGTAAGGTTATGTATCAATGATTAATATTAATCAAATAAAATACAATTAAGAAGTTAAATCACAAAAGGTTGACGAAGTTCTGCCCGTTTAACTCCATACATGTTTGTTCCCCAATCACTTTATGGTGCACTCTTCGCCGAAGTGTGGGATCACCTTTTGATCAGCATCTCGTATTCGCTTAATTAACTCCTGCTCAATTTGTACCGGTGTTTGGAAGATCAGAGAGTTAATGTGTCCTTGTGTCCTGTGTATCTTACATACATGGTAGGAATGTGGCCCTTCCTCTTGGGAGTTATAGGGACAATTATCCGGTGTCTGGGAAAGTGTCAGTGGTTGTGCAATGCTCCGAACACTCCCGGAAGGCTCTGCTGCAATTATATATATCCAATACTTGTGCCTCTGTGTCTGGAACCCGAGCACCTCTAGATCGTCCACAATCTGCGTCAATTCCTGGAGCCAATCGTCCAGTGTCTCTACCCCTTTGCTGGTGTAAGGTCTTATACCTTCTGCTATGTAGTGTGGCATTTTCCCAGAACTAATCACATATCCGCAAATTCGATGTTGGTGTACATTTTGTGAAAGGAGCTTCAAAGTAAGTCACAGATTGACAAATGCTTGTTTTTATTGACAAAGGCTATCTACCTGTAACCATCTGTTAATGACAAAAAACATCATTGCCGCTTTGACTTTTTTATCAAAAAATTGTAGAAGAGGTCTTTTTAATATCAAAAATTTTTGTAATTTGAAGCAAAGATCGTAATTTTCCTTTTGGAATGGTTAAGTATTCCAAAAGGCTACCAAGCAAACATGGAACTATTTTAAAATAATACTTAATAACAAAGTTGAAATTCGATTTTCAACTGTTAATATCTTCTAGAAATTTTCGAAAAAAATTTTTTCAATTTTTTCTCGTACTTTCCAAATGAGCCCCTATAACCTAGGAATGTTGTGAATATAACTAAAAGGAATGACGCCACTTTTGAATCACCCTGTATGTACTTAATTAGGCGAAAACATGTTTTATTTCTCGTTAAATGTATGCCACCGAAAAAAACAATTAATGTGTCTTCTTTTGTTTGTCACAACGATGCACATTATAAAGTAAATTAAATAAACTTCACAGCTTCATACAGAACGTGATTAACGAGTGGCGGTTCTAGGGATTGTCGAATAGATATTTAACTCTACAATTCCACAATGTCTTGTTTATGTTCAATTTGCAAAAATAATAAGAAGAAACTTCACTCTAATACCATCTTCACTGAAAATCCTTAATAAAATCTAATAGGAAAGAATCTAATTAAAACCCAACCAATTTTTAGGTTTTGCGCCATTTCAACCAGGGATTATGAAATAGTTCATTATAAAATACATAAAGAAATGTTCTCAAAACTGTTTTCGTTTAATATGTTCCAATGATTTGCATATTTCTATAATGAGCCTACGCAATATATAGCGCCATTCCATTAAAATGTAGACCTTATCTTTACTAAGAACTAAAGAAGAGGACTTCAGACTACTGAAGAGGACTAAATACTCTTGAAGCCGCTCTGATTAATGTACACATTTTTTACACATTTGAATCATTGAATAAAAAGTGTTTAATTTAAATTAATGTACCTAATAGAACTAAAAATTGTTCTGGCATTGAGTATATTGAAATGAAAAATGAAATCCAGTGAGTCAACATCCTGCAGAAGCAACACTAGTACAAGAAGACGATTTGTCTAGTTCGTGTAAAGACATGGATTTACTACTATTCGCTGATATCTATATCTGAAAGCACTTCCTTTATAATTAAACATGTAATTAATATTAGTTCTTGAAACAGGTACTGGTGATCAAACAGATTAATTTATTTCATACACTTCAACAGTTTTGTATGCTGTAGGTTGATATTTATCGTTAATACGCCCGATTTATCACCATTAATTAAATTACATCTTTTTTACTGCGCACGAAAGCATATTATCTTTCTCGCCATTTCTTCGTCGCGTTAACAACTTTAAAATCACTCAACCGCCTACGAAAACCTAAAATATAAATTGGACTGTTCATCAAATTGAAGGTCCATTAACTAATTTTTGCGACGCCAAAAAGGCGTTAAGGAACTCGTTTACTTTACACCTTGTCGCGTTAAAAATTCGGTGACACCTGTAGACTTCGCAAACTGATTTATAAGTTTAATGGGCCGGTTATAAAACACAGTTCAAAAAACTTGCGAGAACCAAAAATTCGATATCGGTTAATTTGGATACAGCTTCAACGGAAAAAGTTTGTCCTCTTTGCGTTTAGATTTGCCAACAGTGAAAAACAATCCGTCTGTAGAAAGAAGCGAGCAATTATGATGTGTATCATGAAACATGAACCAAAATTTCTTCAACTCTCTAAGACCCCATTCAGGCAAGAGTATGAAGTGTGTGAGTTGTAAGTATTATAGCTCACTCTTCTATGTATATTATTACATCTTTTATAGCTGCGCTCTGTATATCTTTCGGATCAAAAGCAATTTTTCACGATTGGCTTCGTACACTTAAAAACTCGTCGTTTTCCTAGAAGCAAATTTAACAAGAACCGACTAGTTCATTTATTATTTGTTATCACATTAAAAAGCAAATAGAGTTGTCAGTCACACCCTCACAGCCAAAAAAAGCAGCTAAAATATTTCCTCGTGCTTAGATCCATTTACAGCTCACTTTGCGAAATTTCAAAATCTCAGGCCCATAAATATCCAACGAAGCTCGGCAGACGGCCATAAATTTTCCTTTCCAACAAATGATGTGTTAAGACTTAATAAGCATGTTGTTTATTAATAATTTCTAAATTTGCCTTATGTGCACTTCGCTAGTGGCGAAAATATTCCGGATTTTTCATATGCTTGAACGGCTTATATGGTATCGGTTTTAGATTTAGTGATTCTGGGTACCGCCTACGGTTAGTTAGATGGTTTCCAAGTGATTCGATATGAATGTTAGGACAAGTGAATTATATTCTCAAACTGAATCAGCTATTAAGCATATAAGGAAAATTTCCTTTCTAGAATTCGATGAGTGATCCTGGTTCAGTGCCTGCTGGTACGTACATTCATAACATAACATGAAAGTTATCCGTTTCATATAAAAGTTGGCTCCTTCCTTCTCACCATCTGACATGAATATCCAGATTATTCCTTAGTTCAGTAACATCTAATATTTATTGTGTTATTGCAGGCCTCCCTGGAAGTATTTGTTTTCTTAAACCGTGCTTGTGTCTGGTATATTTAAATCGAGTCAGTCTTTTAAAATCCGACAGGAAACCATAAAGGGTTTCGAAAAACGGAACTCTGAAACTGTCAAGTTGCTCATGCTCATTGGATTTTACTGCTGGAACATCAAATGCATTCCGATCAAATGTTAGGAAATCGTTTTAGCACCAGGCCTAATAGAAAAACATCATTATCGAGTAAATGATGATAATGTAAATTCGGTGTTGAACGGCGCGATAAATATGCATGCTGCCGATTTCGTAGGAAAATTAGTGATAAATGACTAGAAGAGAGAAGAGAAATAGCTTTGCGTTACTGCAAGGTGGCTGGGGCCTCAAATCTAACCTGATTTGATTGCAGAAGAAATGCATTTGAAATTTGTAGTTTAAGGTTTTCCGATTATAATGTCTGGGTGTCAAGCCTATGAGAAGCACAAATACATTTGCCCGGTTTTCACACGAAACTGTAATCTATAGAGTAATTAACGATTATTGTATGGCCGCGCTTAAGGGTTCACAAAAGAAAATTACGTCAAACCATTCAGGTCCTTTATCTGCACAAGTATGCATATCAAATGTATTAATAAGATTCACACTTGAACATATGTGCAAAGTTCTTCCCCTGCTTCAGAAGAACAATCTTCACACTTTCGCTATTTACAAAAATGGAATGCTTTTAAATCGACAGCCTTCGCACATTCAACATTTATTTGCATGTACCTAATTGCGTGCAGTTTCTGCTGCAATTAATTACAATAAAATTATGCTCACTTTTCGTAACACTGTCAAGACAATGGAAGCTGGTGCTTTATATTGAAGGTGTTCGCCGATTACTAACGATAATTGAAATATTTAATGTAGCGCAATAAGCGTCAAGTAAATTAATAAATTACGTCTACATGAACTACAGTAATAATGCTGAAACAGTCATGCAATCTCAACAAATAAATGGATGCTATTATGTGGAACAACAGTTTAAATCCGTCAAAATTATTTATTATTTAAAATGCCAAATATTACAACACTTTGGTAGGTATTAAAAGGTGCCACTTCCCCTGCTTTTAGAAATACACGGTGTTCCAAAAAAAGTCCACCTTTTAGGGCTATAATAAAAAATTTGCACAAAAATTGGACTTTAATTAATATGTATAAAACAATATAGTCGAGTGTTTGAAATTTTTATAGTTTATTGCGTTTATTGTCAACCAGACTAATCACTTGGCCGGTAAGCACGTCCCTGGAAATACTGTTGCAATTGTAACTGTGATTAAATCGCAATTTAATCAATTTATGTAATTCACTTAAGTAATACGTTACATATTAGTAACAAAAACGCTTCGTTATAGGCAATTTTTTTGGTAAACACAAAAACCAGTTTTTTAAGTATCCTACTACTTTTGAAAATTTGCCAAAATAAATCAGAACGGTCGCAAAATAAAATGTTTTAAATACATTGGAAAATCAAGAGCGATTGTAATAAACAAAAACAATTTAAAATTCTAAGAAGTTTCAAGCGTTCAAAAAAATAGCAAAACAGCCATAATCTTCTCTGAAGATTGAAAGCTCTGAAGCTCTGAATATGTTTCAAAGCCTAACAAAACCAATAAATTACTAAAATTGGAAAATCTTCCTGTAAATAGTTAATGAGCACTGAATCAAGTTTTTCTTTTCAAATTTATTATTGTGCATGATCAACTTCATTTTCCAAATATTTTACTTAATTTCTTTGTTGTATGAAAACTGCCCCCAAAAAACAATCAAATCCAATAAAACACTGACTAAATTAATTGTGTTAACTGTTATTAATAAAATAAAACCGTCCAATTTGGTTGATCATCTTTCAACATATAGCGTGGCCCCCTCTGCATCTTAGTAATCTAAAATTGAACAAAAGTTGTGATGATCCCACTATCCGGTGGAATTAATTAACCAGATTCGGTGGCAAAAACTAAAACAATAATGGTCGGCAATAAAAGGCACTCATCAAGATTAAAGGCTGGAATATTAAAACAGAACGCAGAAAACCACAGCTGCATTATTCAACTTAATGTTGTATTTCGTACGGTTATATTGTTATTCATTATTTATGATATAAACTGGATACAATGTGCACAGCTTTTCCAGTATTTAGAAGATAAACCTCAAATAAAATTCCCAATCTATATCCAGTTTCTAATTGCCACAATTTAGGTACCAGAAAAAACATAGACATATATTTGCAATAATAAATAAAATATTTAATGTTATATTTCTTTATCTTTCCCAGAGTTACAGTTAGAGTTTATTTATTATCTTATAGATATAGACAGTTTTCTATTCTGGAATTCCAGATTTCTTTCGTGTGGTGGACACTTGATCAATCAATAAGCTTTTTTCGTAATCATAACACCGTTATTGTTATGCATTTTAGGATCATAATTGGAATAATATGATCACTATCCATATCCTTTTATTGAGCATTTTTTCAAAACTTTCCGCATTGGTTAGTATTGAAATAATGGAAAAGTGCATCTGATCAATTGTCAGTCTCTTAGAGTTGCCACTAAATAATTTGCTCAAAAAGTGCATTCTACAGACAGCGGTTTTAACATAGCATGATTTTGTAAAATTCTGAAAGTTAAAGACAATAGAAAAAATAGTCTTCAATTAACACACTAATATCGTTAAGATTCAAAGAAGTACCTCCAACAAAAATTGATTTAGTGAAACAAAAAATGTTATTATCCTGTGCTAATCTAATCTTGTTCACGTTAGCTGTTCCGGAATGTTGAACAATCAAAAAGAAAAATGGTCCCATTCGCATCATACATTCGTGAAATAAGTGAGCAGTCTCTCCATTTCATTAAAATAAAAACAATGCAAACGTATTTACAGAAAACGGGCCAACAAAAGAGCGTCAGTCTGTTCCCTGTTTTCAACTCCGAAAAAACAATAAACTGATGAAATCTCGACCCCACGTTTTTTTTAATTTACTTAACTTTTAAACCGCACAGTGAAATAAAACATTTAGGGAGGTTAATGGAGAGAGAAAGAGACGGCACATCAGATTTGAATGGACCCATCATCTTTTAATAACGTAAAGCGCTTTTTTTCGCATGATAAACAGAAAATAATGATTTCGGGAAGTTTATGTTTTCAACGCGAATGAACTGTGGCTTTTGGCGTGTTGAACTATTCGCAGCCAATCAATCGATAAATTAATTATCATAGACTAATAATAGAACAATGTGAATCCCGACCAAGCATTCATTACTTTAGCAAATACAATAATGCCTAATGAGCAACATTTATTGGACAAACTCGGGGCCATAACAATGGAAATACCGATCGAAAGCTAAAAACTGCCACAATATGATGGAAAATAATAATATAAGGCTTCGTCGAAATGGTGTTCAACCTCGACAGCTATGTCGAACAATATTAGAGACAACATCAGACATGGAGGCATTATCGGCATTCGCTTTACAACATCTGCTTTAAGATTTAATTAATGTAGTGGTCCGGCTTTGTCAATGGTTTTTGCGATGCCCAAAAAATCTGACGGCAAAACTGCTTTTTTACTAACCACATGTGCTATGGAACATTACTATTAGAGCATGCGGCATTTATAATAAGCCAATAAAAAACACGTCAAGAAGATGAAATTGAGTTAATTTGCTGAAACAGATACACATGTATAATTCGAAAATCACGGTATAGAATAACAAACAAATAAAGCAAAATATCACATATAGAAATGTTTTTCGGGCTTTGAAGCCGTGGTCCATGGGAATTTCTTCCTGACGTTTCGTCCACAACTGCGGTGGACAGTATCGTCGGAAAGTACGGGAGATCACTTCGCCCACTGCCTCATAGCCTTTGATAATGTCCACCGCAGTTGTCGACGAAACGTCAGGAAAAAATTCCCATGGACCACGGCTTCAAAGCCCGAATTTCTATATGTGATTTGACCGGCCGTGAAAGCCTTCATAGTCTGATAAAGCAAAATATGTTCGAACGCATGAGGTTGACTGGTTACTCACTGAAAGTTAATATGGCTTGAAATGTATAACAATGTCGAACATGCATAAAGTTTACTTTCTTTGTGGAGACTCTCAGTAGGTTCAATCTTCTACATAATAAACGCTCAGGATCTACGGTGTAATTTTCATTAGGAAATTGATTTGTCTGAGCAATGGACAATACATTTACTGAGGGAAGTGAAAGTGAACAGGTATTTGCTGAAGACAGTAATCATAAGGAACGATTCAGACCGAGCTGATAGAAACAAGCACTAGCACCAGACATAGAAAGTTATTGAAATGTTTCGCGAAGCTTTTCCTCAATCTCAAACTTGTAAGAAATCCAGATCATGAAATAGATTGAAGAAGGGTTAAAGCATACTTTTATGTATCAGCCAGCAGCGAATTCAGTTCCAAACATTCGTGTAAAGCGTGGAAACAGCTATTGTGAAAAGAGGTTATCAAATTCTTGAAGTATACAGATCATGATGTTCTTAAAGTCCATAATCAAGTTTTTTCTGCTGAATTGATGGCTTTACAGAGGATTCTTTAAAAATGTAATTCTCCAAAAAGAAATAACATTTGCAAATAATTAAATAAATTTAACATTGATTATCAAAATTTTAAATCTTTCTCGTTATTATGTTCACTGACTTTTAAGTGACTACCGCCATTCAACTTCAAAATCAAGCCGAATATTTGCGGTGCACATCAATCAAAATTCATGTATGCAAAATTAATTTAAGCCTGCTCGAAATCCGGCAATTCGTACACAACCGAAAGAAAGGATGCGCGTCCCACAAGACAAACATTGAAATATTCCGATAATATCCCAAGAATGCGATCCGATGCCTCATTATGCAAATCTCAGCTTATACAGGATGTTGTATCTCGCCGGCGGTAATTGGCCCTTTTTAATAAGTTTTAATGCGTGTAATCTGTCGATTTTATTGATACTACAACTTATACGTGACATACACTTTTTCATGGATTGTGCAGAATTTAATTGGGTGTTGGGAAAACACCTAATAGAAGCGGTGACAGTGAAAAACGGCCGCAAGACGGATAAGGGCAATGTTGCTGGGCAAAGTGTATTGTATGCTCACCTGGCTTTAATTAAAGAACTTTCCTTCTAGTCGATGAAAAATGATGGTGACTTACACCAAAAAAAAATTACAAACACCTGTTTTGCAATGCACATTTATCACAGTTACATTCGCGTTTTTAAAACTTAAAACCTATATATCATATTAATGCTGAAAACACAGCTTCTTTCTTTGCAAGACAATTGCAATAAAACAAGCAGAAATCCGACTAAATTAAAAAATTAAATAGGATTTGATAGTGTGACGTCCATTTGTAGCCATTGAAATCACTATATCATCTTCAATCGACAAGAAGAGACCACCAATATGAGTTTTTGCCTAATGAGTGGGCAGATTTGATTGATATGTTTTTAATTCCATCATTCCGAAAGCCCACTCAATTTGCTAGAGAGAAGAATTATCTATTTTGCACGATAATCTTATTTAACCTGTGTGACTTCGCGTAAATGATGTATTCAAACAATTAAACTTGTACTTATGCTAAGAAAGGATTTATATTTTATTCTTCACTCAATAGTCACAATATGACATAAAGAATAATATCCAAGCAAATCACAAAAGTTCAGTCGCATACTATACGCTGCAAATAAAAGTAAATATATTAAATCCACTGTCCAGCCACCAAAGTGGAGTTATACAAAAGAAAAACATATTATTTTGAAAAAAAAAAGGCTATTCGGGCGGCCACTCAGATAAATGTAACTTTCACATAACCAACCTTTTATTCAATCAAGAAGAAAAAACCTGTCCAATATCCAATATTTAATTTAGCACTTCATTTACAGTGATTTGAGGCAAGCAAGGTGACAATCAGAAAAAACTAAACCGACACCGTACTCTCGTGCTTAACAATCAAAGCTAATATAAAGTGATAATGCGGTGTATAAGAAAAATACCACAAGGACGATCAATATAGGGTAAGATCTTTGTCCGACTGTGGACAAAATTTCCATTACTATAAGATTCTATTACTTTCTTTTCAAGATATTATTTGAGTATAGTGTTTCCTGCGTGAATGCTAAATCAGTTTAGTTGATAATTAAAATATATATATACAGGGTGATTCAAAAGTGGCGTCATTCCTTTTAAGGGGTTATAGGGGCTCACTTGGAGAGTACGAGAAAAATATTGAAATTTTTTTTCCCAAAATTTGTAAAAGATATTAACAGTTGAAAATCGAATTTCAACTTTGTTATTAAGTATTAGTATAAAATAGTCCCATGTTTGCTTGGTAGCCTTTTGGAATACTTAACCATTCGAAAAGAAAAATTACGATCTTTGCTTCAAATTACGAAAATTTTTTATATTTAAAAAGACCTCTTCTACAATTTTTTGATGAAAAGTCAAAGCGGCAATGTTGTTTTTTGCCATTAACAAATAGTTACAGGTAGATAGCCTTTGTCAATAATAACAAGTATTTGTCAATCTGTGACTTACTTTGAAGCTCCTTTCACAAAATGTACACCAACATCGAATTCGCGGATATGTGATTAGTGATGGGAAAATGCCACACTAACATAACAGAAGGTGTAAGACCTTACACCAGCAAAGGGCTAGAGACACTGGACGATTGGCTCCAGGAATTGGCGCAGATTGTGGACTATCTAGAGGTGCTCAGGTTCCAGACACAGAGGCACAAGTATTGGAGATAATTGAAGCAGAGCCTTCCAGGAGTGCTCGGAGCATTACCACTGACACTTTCCCAGGCACCGGATAATTGTCCCTATAACTCCCCAGAGGACGAGCCACATTCCTACCATGTATGTAAGATACACAGGACACAAAGACCCATTAACTTTCTGATCTTCCGAACACCGGTACAAATTGAGCAGGAGTTAATTAACCGAATACGAGAAGCTGATCAAAAGATGATCCCAGACTGCGGCGAAGAGTGTACAATAAAGTGATTGGGGAACAAACATGTCTGGAAACGGGCAGAACTTCGTCAACCTCTAGTGATTTAACAACTTAATTGCATTTTATTTGATTAATAGTAGTAGTAAACATCTTTATTTCTAAAAAAGGCTATCGACCTATCGGTCTTTCTGCCCTTGTTTAATACATGCAGTCTTAATCTAGATAAAAAACCAATATGAAAATTCTCCCATTCTAGGTTAACAATGTTATTGAATAAATAAGATTTCAGTGGCAAGAAGAAATTATTTTATTGTCCACTAGTCCGTTGCGTTTGTAAGTGTTCGAGTAGCGTTAATGTAGGGAAACGGAAGCGGGATTGTCTGGTTGGTCTTGTAAGACAAAGGGGATTCAGTATGGTCCAGTTGTAGGGGTTGTTTGTCCATTTTGTCTGTAGCTGTATGAGTCTTTCCGAGATCTTTGTCATGTTTGTGCGTTCGTATAGTAGTTGGGTGGGGGGGTTGTGTAGTGGGTTTTGGGGGTGTCTTATTCGTGTTATTAGTCTTAGAGCAATTTGCTCTGTTGTTTGTGTATAACGTTTTGTCCTTTCTGTTCCGTTGGTCATGAGTACATGTCCAAAGTCTAGCAAGGGTCTACAAATAGCTTTATATATTTTGGTGGCGGTGTTTGTGCTAATTCCTCTGTCTTTGTAGGTTAGTGATCGGAAGTGTTTCGCTCTCTTCATTGTTTTTGCCCTGATGTTTCGCATGTGTTTAGTGAATCTAAGTTTGTGGTCGATTGTGATTCCAAGGTATTTTACGTCGTTTTTTGGTTGTGTCGTTTGGCCGTCTGCTGTTATTGTAGGGGAATCAGCGTTGAGTCTGTGGTTTGTGAGCAGAAGTTGGTTTTTTGACGCGTTTGGTGTTAGTCTCCATTTATAAAACCATGTCATTGTGTTGTTTGTTAGTGTTTGGAGTCTTTGCGTTGCTCTCTCAGTAGTTTTGTCATGTACAATAAGTGCCGTGTCGTCTGCGTATTGTAATATGTATGCCGATCTGTCGATTTGATTTTGTCTGGTAAGTTGTAATTGTATATGTCATGGCAGTATATATTGTAGAGAAACGGTGAGAGCGGGTTTGATTAATATTAATCATTGATACATAACCTTACACAGGAGGTGTTTGTTTACATGTGAGGTGAGTTTAGGTATATCACTCATCTGCCCCAAAAAGGATGGCAGCACTGACGGCAAATTGACAGAGTTATTCCAACCTCAAAATATTTCTATTGCTTTCTCTTTCTTTGTTTTGTGTTTATCCATGGTTACTACAATTTTCAATAATTAAGAAGTAACAGGTATTTACGTAATGTTAATTAGGCAGATTACCTTGAAAAGCATCGTTGCCGTAATTCTGATCTAGTTTTTGGCAAATATCTCAGTTTCTGATAAAAATTTTTTTTTACTATTTTTTCTGTACTCCCAAAACACCCCAGACAACACCCCCAGAGGAATGACGCCACTTTTGAATCACCCTGTGTATACAATTATATTATACTACTATACAGGACTTTTATTTCAAAACGAACCACATTTGAAGAATTAAACAAAATACAAAAATGATGTCGACTTAGGTAAGACCTTAGTTAATACTATGCAAGAACTGAAGAAGCGAATATCACAATAATACAGACGAATTTCCACTCAAATTTTGTTCAGTGCTCCAAATGATGTTCAAGACACAGTTTACCTACTTTCAACAATTCATAAAATAAATTAAAAACGTCAAATCAATAAATTATCAACATGACACATTGGCAGTTTCTCTTCTAAATCCTGAAGCGACTGTCCGATATAACTTTTTCTTATAAAATTCGATAGAGAATTGTCTTCTCTCTAGAATTATGTTTCACTCAATGGGGAGTGATATTTGAAATTTTAAGATAATGATAAAATGATTTTTTTCCTTTTGAAGGCCTTTAGTCATATAAGCCAGCCCTCCTTATCCAAATCGACGTGTTTTTTATATTTTGTTTAATTTTTGGAATTTATACGATATTTAAGGTGGTTAGTTTTAAAATGAATGATCTGTGTGTACCCTATCACAGTATGAATCATGTACAACGTTGTGATTGTGAAAATCTGTTAAGACAATTTAAATGCGCTCAGATTATTTAATATCACGTTTATGATATATCAATGTTGCTTTAATTGATAAACCCAGTTTTGACTGAAGTAAATAAATGATGCATTTCCTGCTTTAATGCCGCCCAATAACAAGCATTAATAATCAGTCACAAAGAAGAACTACTAAACAAGTAGAAATTAAAGAAACTTCTGTGAACGCCAACTTCTTAAATTATGCATGCTGTTTAAGCCAGGTATTATCATGTCTTCATTTGTGGAAATCATATTTTCTCAACATTATCTGCCAGATAACATGAATCTAGCTCTTAGTGCCACATAAAGTTTCATGTGGTAGATTATTCATATAGTTTCAATTCTTCAAACATCAGTAGTTTTTCAAGAAATTATACGTTCAATAACTTGATTCTAAGATAAAGATGTGTATTCTACGTTGCAATAAAAATTTTATTTTTTTGTGACAGAGATACTTTAGAAAAATACAAAATATGTTGTACAAATACAGTATGATACAGCAACTATTCTCTTGCCGAATAAAATGAAGGAAAAAGTAGAACAGCGTCAGAGAAATATCGAAGAATAGATAAATATGAAAAATAAAACAGCTTCTTTAGTCTAAATACTGAGTTTCTTGAAAATAGAGCAACAATTGAGGAACGTCAATGCAGTCATCAAAATTGAGTACAATTTGGTGTAAATTGTTGAAAAATAAAACTTGTTTTTAATACAAAAGCTTGGGCAGTTATGAATTTTTAGACCTTGACGCTGTTCCGTTCGAAATATGCAATTTTGAACGAAATTAGAGTTTTTAAGAGGTGACAATATGTAATTAATAATTATACAGTAATCATAAATCATTAACCTTACTTTGAATGTTTGCTATCTGTTTGAGTTTGTAGTTAATTAAATTTACGAGTAAAAATGTTTAGGTTAAAATAGGGAAACGGGCACGAGAAAAAGTGAATGTGTTTTAGATATGCAGCTGCTGAGAATGAAAGGCATGATTCTTCAAAACAAAGGTTTCTGATGATTTTCAGGTAAACACAATAAACTGACTTTTTAAAACAAGAATGCATTAAATTGGATGTTGACCCAAGACTGCTAAAAAGTGTGAAGAAAAGAGTGGGAATTTATTGCTGGCTCCATATGATGTTACGGAAATGGTGAATTCAAGTTTTCTGTATGTTACGGCTTCAATAAAAGCCCATAAAGAACACTTCAAGTGATTTCAGTCTATCTCGGCTGGTATTACGAGGACCATATTATCTACACTACAGCCCATCACCTTCAATTTGACATAGTTCGTCTCACTTATCGTCGCAGGAAGGCGCTTAATATTAACTTGTTAAACGTGACTAAATGACCCATAAACATGAAATTCTATTAAGCTAGTAAGGCGAACAAGATTCTATTCCCCGGTTTTCGCTGATACAACACCTTCTTCAAGGTGAAAGAATAATGTATCATCGACGGTTGGGTCGAGGTCAGGGACCCGGCTGGCTTAGCAGTAACCACTGCCGATCAGGACCAGCCAAATCTTGTCCTTGCACCGCCAGTAGGTACTGAAGTCGCAACAAAGAATTCCAACCGAGACCGGCGAAGATACAGGAAATGTTCGGAATGTCTTCGATGTTCTTGAACAAAGCAATATTCATTTTATCATAATGTTGTATGAAAAACTTGCATCTACAGTGTCCACACCATTAGTGTACAGATTGATAATTGCTACGGTTATTATTTTGCAGGCTGTTGTACCAAACAATAGATTACTTCTTTGTTGAGTCCATTTAGACTCGAAAAATTCAATAACACTATTGGTTAGTAGCTGATTTTGGAGTAGAGCACCTTAAGTTGGCTATTCAAAGATTACCTAAAAGTTTTGTTCACTTGTAGCTTGGCCATTACTACACTTTCAGATTTCGAGCTTTTAGAAGACAATCAGTAGTTAATAACCAGTAATTAAGAGGAGCTTTTGTATGCTTCTTCCATTTCGTTATTAGCAACCGTTGGTTCAACCTTTCTCGCACCTTGCTGATGTTAAAGCAAATCGACTTGATGTAATAGCACCACTCCATCTTCATTCACTTGATTTTCTCCATCACGTTTTGTTAAGGATCTATATACAGCGTGAATGAAAATTGCAACGTTGGACGAATGGACACGTTGTGCACGGGTATGCAGAGAGTGCAGAAAAAAATAGTACAAATTGTAATTTTCACGAGGAATAGAACCATTCGCACAAAACGACATCAGGAACTTGACGGCAATGACGTATTTGAATATTGATGGCGCTTCAAATTCGTTATGCCCATCGGGTAAGAAGAAACAAATGTTCCAAAATGTCCGTATCTGTAAGACAATCTATAACGTTTCGTAAGTTTACAGGAAAAATGCAATTCTGTAAGATCTTGTGGGTTACAGGAAACCCATAAGATTTGTAAATATTTACGGTTGAATGAGAACAGGTCATAAAAGCTGATCTAGATTATTCTGAGGTTAAAAAAAAACAAATTTTTATTTAATTACAAATTTAAAAATAATATGTTAATAATTGGCAAGTAAGTAATAGTGGACCTTGCAAAATCTAAAAAACGTAAAATATAATTCTAACTTTTTGGCAACTGGTTTATTTCAAAACACTGTTGGAACCAATTGATGGCTATCAGCAAGCCAAACTTCAGTTAGTAGGGCAATACAAGAAATTTGTTTGGCGATTGCAGACAATCTGCTTCCGATTTGCGTAAAATTTCCTGGCACAAATCGGGATATTAATCGTGTCAAACAAGGGTGAATTCACTGTTCACAAAACTATATGTTTTTTGTCTTTTTGGATACTTTTTTAATTCAGTTTCTGCAACAAATGACATTGATGAAACCCACATTGAAATTATTGCCCCACCTGAGACGGACGTGAATAATCCACTTTTGTAGATGTTAATAGAATAGTAGAGTCAACATTTATTGTCATGATATGAACGTAAGAAGTTGCAAGAAGTGAAAACCAGAGTTCAATTCTTCAACTTCAGACTTCCTAGTTATGTATTTAAGCACTTCATTACGATTTTTATCTGTCCCCAATTATTTCAATGGCGTAAAAACTAGTTTATAATTAGCAACAAAATAATTCTGTAATGCAAGCACAACCCCAATGGGGTGTTGCCGTTTTTTCATTAATTTCTTTGCCCGTCAGTTTTCTCAATGATTATTCTATTCTCCTATTCTTTGAGATAGATCGTATTTTATTTCCGCAGCATCAGATGCTGTAGCGCGTGAAACTTTGTATATTTTCAAGTTGATTTTCGTTTCGTTAATGTTCCCGTTGCTTCTTGTTCAAAACTTTCGTTTTTATTGCCTAATTACACGTTATTCATAAACTTCCTGCTGATATCGACGATCGGTAAACACCTATCAGCACTGCTAACGAAAATAATAACAACACTCGTTAGCAAACCTGTACAATACTAGTTAAGTACCAGGAAATTACTGGGGATACTTTACAGCTTTTACGAGCCATCACCTCACTGGCCAAAGCCAGCTGACGGATGGAAGACGTAGAGCAATTTGACGCGTTCGCTGACACCTTGTATATTCCGAAATGATGATCATGGTGATGAGATGACGATGTAACGGGCAGGACCAGGCCTGTAATTTGGCTCGCCTCTTCGTATAGCCCCGTGTTCTAATGTCTCGGACGTGCAGAATTACCGCTCGTTTTTGGCCTCCAAAATGCCACCAGGGTTATTCTACCCGAAGAAACGACCTACCAAACTAATCCACTGTAAACAACTTGGTTAATGTAGCCAAAAACTAGGCAGAAAAATAACAGTTTGCACATGGACGCCATATTAAAGTCGGCAATTAGACGCGAGATTTGGGCATCTAAATAATATACATACATACAAAGTGACTCACGGTTGATGGCACAAAGACATTAATTACCAGTAGTCCTCAAGTAACAAGGCCTGACATTATTCATATTATGAGCCACTGATAAGAGTTTATCCAGCCATCTCAATTAGTTTAAATGACTACCAGAGGACAAGAGAGACACAAACAAAGACCCACAAATCCTTGCTCAATTAATGAATTAATTGTTTGGCAAAAAGGCTTATTTTGTTTAGAATGACCCAACAGCATCTATTGTTTTCGAAAATCACACGCGATTCTCCAATGCGGCACCGTTGACCTGGGCAAGCATAAATTTCCAGCATTTTTGTTGTCGGACCTCGTGATTGTAGGTGATAAGCGCCAATTTTCCGACGGCAAAGGAGGATGGTGCCTTTAAATCATTCGCAAATATGACGGCTTATTGACACGTCTCCATTATGGGAACTCGCCCTTTTTCCCATATTAGAGGTCGCTTGGATCAGCTAGTTAAAAGGATATTATTAAAGTCTTGTTGAGCTCCGCTCCATTGGTGCTGAAGAACGGACATACGGATATTGGAAACCCCTTCATTAAGGAAAACTTCAAATTGTAGTTATTAAATACAAATGTCTCTACTCGTATATTGCGGTATGTACGTAAAGCGGATTTTTACATTGAATTTATTTAATTTTGCAATGGCTAATAATCCGATAGGAGAATAAGACCGCCTTTGACCTCTAAAATATTACTCAGGCGCTCAAAACAACACAGTTATTTTTTTTCAATGTCACAAGATAATTTTACTTGTGTAGTGAGTAACTGTTTTACCTCACTTTGTATAACACTATTCATAAAGAACCAAAAATATAGTCACTTTTAACAAACGTTTTCAGTTTGCATTTCAACGTTGCCATTGGCCTATTGAACATGTCATGTTAATCATCTTTGAACTGAAGCGATTTTAGTTATTATGAAAGACAAAGCAATTTTATTCAGAGAATAGTGTCCAAATATATTGAAAAAAAAATTATGTGAACAAGTTGTTAAACGTACTCCAGAATACTTTAAATACAAACGATTAAATTATATACAATAATGCTTAAGCGGTTAAATAAGCTTCAAAAATGAACGAAATCCATACCTGATATAACATAAACCAATTGTATGGAAATACCGCATTATTGCTTTGGTGAAAGACCGGCAACAAAAAATGCGATGAAATGAAACGAACGAAATGGCATTTCTCATAGTTTGAAACTAATATTCATTACCAATGGATATTTTCCGCCATGAACAAAATAACTAGCTCACTGATAAATGCAGCAGGAATTTCATTTAATTGCATATACCGGAGGCAAATATAAAATACTTTTTCCAGAAGCAATATCGAAGGGAAAGAGCCATAAAATCGAATATTGGAAAAATTAATAAAATTCACGATACCTGCCTTAATGAAAAACGGAGGCGACGATTTAAATCTAATTTGTCGACTACTTACAAGCTAGGTTCCTGCGCATATTTAATGCAATTTAAACCATTTTACTAAAGGGAAAATCCCGCATTTATTGAGTTATCAGAATGCCCAAAGAGATAATAAATCACGCTGATATCAATGGCAAATCGACATACTTTTCCTGATCCAATTCAGTTTAATTGTTTTCATATTCTCAGCGACATTCATAAATTCATAAATATCCTAAAGCGAGTAGATCTGGAAACCACATAGAGATGACAAGATTTAAGTAGAGAGGATTCATATTGTCATTAACCCTCCTCGAAGAACAAGACAACAAAGATGTTTTAAAGAAAACGGTCAATACGCATACAATCTACCGGTGAAAAGTTAAACAAATAGAAGCCGATACGACCTGGGGTAAATATGTTCCGGCAATTAATAAAGCTACTTAGTCTGGCATAATTATCATACGCAAATAAATCATCTAACCTTTATTATGCAAAAGATAGGTAAACAAAATTATTAAAATAAATTGTCGATATGTAACACCCATTCAGGTCCTCGTGTACATATACAGGCATCACATAAGTAAAGAGTTAAGAGGTTGCAAACATCGAGAAAGTGGCTGTGTACGTATCCTCATCAGCACCGGCGAATTTGCCATTTGTCTGTTTATTTAGCAAAGTGGCTCCTCGTCGCCACTCCATCAGTTCAGTCGATCCACTTGGAATTGCCACTAATTGAGAAATTTGCCAAGAGGAGGGAAACGTCTCGCCTTTTGATGTTAGACACTCCCGAATTAAAGGATGTTTACCCAAGGCGAGTTGCTCTTGTATTGACAACGGGCGAATTTACAAGAAAATGCACTTTCCCGATCTGAGGAAAGTAGAGGATGTGGGACTGATAAAAGGAAGGAAATCGACGAGATTAATTTCCTTTCTCCCATTCTCCTAATTCCTCCGTCGACTAGTCTCTATTAATATTATAACGTTTTCTTTTGAGACATCAATAAGTGGCAATTTTTTCATGCAAACCACCTATAAGGACCTACACATTTGTGAATTCAAATAGACAATTTAATAAACATATTTAATTAATATAGGGAAACGATAAAATATTCACGATTATAATTATTATTGTAGACAAAGACCCACTGCTTCTCAACATATTTATCAACTCGCTGGTAAAGTCATCAATTTGCTTATTGGTTGATGTACCAACTGTAAATGAGGAACTAATTGAAGAGTTATAAGCAGTTTTATCCATCATTGACTTTTGTTTTAAAAATGCCATGAATTTACCATCTTAAGTAGTTTAACGCCATTTGGAAAATCATTCAATTTCCAAACTTACAGCACAAATTATGATGATATTTGTTGAATCTGGTTAAAATAATGCATGAATTGTTGTTGCGCCGACAACAAGAATCGTTAAACACATACTGTTGTTCCAAAAAACGAACGATCACTGCACTACCATAACTTGCAGACGGCCAAAGACCAACGCAAAAACGGATGTAAATACCTTGTAAGTTCAAATTTTTTTTGGGACCACAACTTAAGTTCACTAAACACATACGAAACATCAGGGCAAAAACAATACAGAGAACATAACACTTCCGATCACTATAACTACAAGAACAGACAGGATATATGCACAAACCCGCCACCAAAATATAAACATGTCTATTCTTAGACCCACATACAAGGAAAAAACGTGATAACGCAAAGCAACAAAACAATTTGCACTAAGACTAATAACCGAATAAGACACTCCCAAAAACCACTACCCAAACCGCCCCACCCAACTCTATATTGTAACATACCATTCGACATAAAATAGATGTAACGACCCGAAGAAACTCGAATGTATTAAAATATAATTCAGGGAAACAACATTGCCTTCAACCATTGATAGGCAAAGATTCCGATACTGAAAATGGCCAAATAACATCACAATCTAATGTTCACTAAAAGATTCCCTAAAGACAAATAGGTTTGCAAAACAATATATAATATATTGTAGATATATATCAATACATAGATTAATATTTATTTCAAAATTTCCTGGGTTTCAGTCAATTTTATTGTTTATTATTTAAAATGTTACAAATACGTTTCGGTGTCTTTCTCCACCATCATCAGTTTGTCTAAAATATACATTTTTACATTTATTATCAGTTTAATTAAAAAAAAACTTTCACAAAATTAACATATTAAAATACAAATCACACACATATTAAAAAGTACAATTTGGGACCTTGGTTCTCAGGTGATGAGTCGGGATAAACATGTTCGGGAAAAGACTAGAATCTATTGTTTAGAGATCTAAATTTAACTTACATGTCTAGATGTTTCTACCTTTACATTTGGTTGGACATTGAATTCCCTATTTTATTCGATATCAATATTCGAATTCAAAGTCCAACCAAATGTAAAGGTAGAAACATCTAGACATGTAAGTTAAATTTAGATCTCTAAACAATAGATTCTAGTCTTTTCCCGAACATGTTTATCCCGACTCATCACCTGAGAACCAAGGTCCCAAATTGTACTTTTTAATATGTGTGTGATTTGTATTTTAATATGTTAATTTTGTGAAAGTTTTTTTTTAATTAAACTGATAATAAATGTAAAAATGTATATTTTAGACAAACTGATGATGGTGGAGAAAGACACCGAAACGTATTTGTAACATTTTAAATAATAAACAATAAAATTGACTGAAACCCAGGAAATTTTGAAATAAATTGAAGTACAGTCAGGAAAATATACACAACAATAGATTAATATATAATAGATATATTTAAACACGGTACTTGATTCGGTATAAAATGGAATAAAATTTTTAAAGCTCTTAACAAGTTCGTTTTTATACAAATCACGAACCTGCATTGAAACAGGGAACGAATCCAGTATTGTAGATCCTTCAGTAAGTAAAAACAATGAAATCCCAACAATTATCTAATGATAGGAGTCAATTCTAGAAAGTTTCCGGAAGAAGATTCTAAATAAAACCAACGTAACAGAGAAATTAAGTGGCTGCCTCTAAATCAATATACAGCAAAAGTAAAAAAGTAGCTGACTTTAAGTCGTGAATTAGGACAGTGACTTTAGAGATTTTACACCTGGAGGTTAGAAAAATCACACTAAAAAAATTCAAAAAGAACAAACTTTTGTTCATGTATCCTTCCACAGTTTTTCAATTGGGAAAATCGCAAATGTCGCTGGCCGACTTAAAACCAGTTGAATGGTGACATGTTATGAGAGTTGTCTGCCCGTTCCCAAGTACCGCTTTTATAGTTTCTTTAATCCGTTTACAATATACATGCACGTCATATATATAAATCTGAAAACCATGCGAATAATAAAATAATTAATGTAAAACCAACATAATACGCATTGCTAATTACAGCAAGAAATCCTAATTACTGCAACCATTATAAGCCGTAACACCATTTCACGCAAGAGATGCCATACTCGACTGGCTGTGTAATTATAATTATTGTACGTAAATACCTGCCTACTTTTTAAAACTTTTAAATATTCAGAATTATCTTGATTAACATTCTAGACAAGGTCGAACATATGAAATGCATGTGGAGCGAGAACGTGTTACTGGAAGTCGTGTCAAGAATTTTGACGTGTTTTATTATTGAATGAGTAAAGTCGATTTACGTGAGACGTAGCTTTTCTCTTGTTTCGTTTTGAAACATTTTTGATTAAATCATGCTCCATGAGCTTCGAAGAGATGATAGAAAAGATAGTAATTAACATTCTTCCATTAAAACCACGCCTGTCTGCTCCAAATATCACTCATCACAGCTTACATTTTCAAAACCAAAATATCGTCACATTGTGTAAATTGAAAATGAAAGCAACTGTTAACGAAGTGAATGTTTGCTGGATTAACCAGCCAAGGTATATAAAAAAGTCGGGGGCACATTATGTATTTAAAGTTTTTCTTTTGCAGTATTGCATTCAAGATTTATTGTGTCAAATCAATTACGAATCAAACTATAAATACCAAATCGAAATCAGTGATTTAATTTTCTCGTTTTTTTTTTTCAAAAGACTTTTAGATAATGACTAGTCAACTGGAGCATATAAAAATAGCGCTATTTCCATTAAAGCATCCATCCATTCACCGCATGTCGTTCTTAGATCTGAAATATGATGGATCATCCATATGAACAACATCATTCGTATATTTTGCGGCATACGCTAAACCTCAAGTCTTCAGATAGTAAATGAGGTAATTCAGAAGAATATTTTTTTGAAATAGCTGGTTTTCCTGACGACGTTTCCTTGTTAATAATAACCCTTACAACATTTTCATGGATCAACCTTATTTAAACTCTTTGAAAAAAAAATTAAAATTAAACATGAAGAAACGGTTGGTGATAAACGACTGTTTTCTATTTCCGCTCTCACTGTGCATAACTTTCGAAGTTAACTTTAGTTGGCCTCAGATCATTCAGAATATCTCACAACCTAATCAGTAGTAATTGTGAGGTCAATCTAAGTATCCAAAGACTGGAAAAATATAAAAAAACCGACTTGAAAATTGAATTTAAATTGATCCTATATTTTTAAGAACCGTTTACACATAAAAAACAGCTATAAAATAGATGATAAATCTGTATTTTGAGTAGCTCAATGTGTTACATTTTTAATTAGAATTTTAAATAATTGCAAAACTTCTTCACTCCTATATGTAATTCAAATACATCCGACAATTCCAAGAAGTTTAACGGAATATTTCCGTAGAATCTCGGAGTATGATTGATGCAATAGCAGCATCTTTTCCTATTTGACCAAAACCAACTAACAACAAAGATCAACAACATGAATGATCTGCTTCGTCTGAAAACGCGAAACAGATATTTATGCGCTTTTTAAATTTCAACTCCCATTCGTCTAAAACATTCACTTTTGCCTGTAGCTGGAAATATATACAACTTTAATAAATCTACTTCTAGTTGATTCTGCAATTAAATAAATATTCGTTGCAGCAGAAGCTTCAAAAATCTCTACTTATTCTTGTTTCCCGTTTATAAAATTGAGCAGCAAATTTCCCTTGATAATAATTAAAGCTCAGTGGGGTGGAATGGGATCGAAACTTTCAGAATGTACAGAAAAGTGTCAACCAAACCGCCTTATTTTAGAATGCTCATTTCCTAGCTATGATTTTCAGGAAGTAAAACTTTTGTTGGGAGAACAGGGTACACAAATATTTGGGCTGTTTGAGAGTGTTGATCGGAGTTGAGGAAAATCAATATTTAAATGTAAATAGGCAATGTGCAGATGTTAGAGTGAAAGAGATATTCATATAGACTATTTAAAGGAGAACATCGAGCAGCAGCAGTTCAACAATTTATTTTTAAAAAAATACTTGATCAAATTATATGAAGATAATAACAAATCACTTCTATAATTTGTGACTATTTAGATGCAACTTTTTAACTTGCTTTAAACATTGCTACAGTTAATCATAATGCAATCAACTTAAACTTAAACACAATTTTGTTGCTTTTCCTACATTTTGAATATTTTATATTAATCATCCGAGCTCCACCCAACTAATATACGAACGCACAAACATGACAAAGATTTCGGAAAGACTCATACATCTACAGACAAAATGGACAAACAACCCCTACAACTGAACCATACTGAATCCCCTTTGTCTTGCAAGACCAACCAGACAATCCCGCTTCCGATTCCCTACATCAACGCTACTCGAACGCTTACAATAGTAACTGACTACTGGGTTATAAATCCAACATCTCTGTTTGCCAGAATTAAAATTATTCAATTAGTAACCTAGAATAAGATCATTTTTACCTTTATTTGTTTGTTTAGATTAAGACTGCATGTACTAAACAAGGGCAGAAAGACCGATAGGTCGATAGCCTTTTTTAGAAATAAAGATGTTTATTACTACTCATCCGAGCTAGTATCAAGCTATACTTGGATATACTATAATATTACATATTTACATTCTAACAAGTCTTCTGCAAGTGGCAAAAAGATATTAAACCGATCATATATCTATTAAACTTGGGATAAAAAAGCCCAGTTTATTGTAAATAAGCATTGCAAATCAACGCATAATGAATACATTGGCTCTGAAACAGGCAAAACTTGAAAAATACCATTTACATAAAATATTGTAAAGAGTCAAGCTATTTGGCCAATCTGTCCCTACTAAGGTTACATCCATTGCTATTTAACAGATGTTGGCGTTAAAGAAAACATTACATACTTTAATTGCGCAAATAAGTTTCGTAAAAAGAAGGAAATAAAAGTCGACGTCTGCAGTAATTAACATAAAATATTAGCTACAGCATAACTACATTACATTTAAAGCACTGTTATTACTGATATTAATAAAGTCAGAAACATAACGGTGCATGTTGGTTGACCATATTTCTGAAAAGGTGTGTACCTCGTGTGAACGGCGCATTTAGCAAAAATTCATATTCACAATAATAACCAGAAAATGAAACGAAAGCCTTAACAATAAGCGTTTGGAGGAAGTGCAGAAGTCTCCTCAGCACCATTGCGTGCTTTCTTAACAACAGCTGGTTATAAAAAAATAGGTTTCTGCTAAATGCACACGTTTTGCTGGATGCCTTGTTAACAAGCCGAAAGCTAAATTATTTGTGATATGGACATGTAATAAATACCCTTTCAGATTAAAACTAGATATAACTGCAAAACCTCGGAAAAAGTCAGTAACGTAGCAAAGCAAAGCAAGTTAAAATCTGACAAATTTCGACCTAATTTTATTACTTCGTTTAATGCAGTTTAAGCTCCTCGGAAAGTAGTTTAAGACACCATTTACCTCTTAAAACTTGATAATTCGCCCCTAAAATCACCACTTTCTTAATCAAGCAATTCACTTAGAAATACAAAAATTCTCAATCCATTTGCAAAATTTACATTTGCCAGTCGACCTAAACAGATTACTATTCTAGCAGTTTTAATGAATTTTTAAATCATTCGAAAACTTGTGCACCGGGTCAGTTACCATCAGCGGCCCTTTTTCCAACGTCCACTTTTTATGTGTCTTGGGTGTATTCATGAATATCAGATGAACTAGCCCTTTCATTTCAGTAGCGCACTAAAATAATTTCCGCATTTTAAGTAAAAAATCCTTCTTTACGTTTTGTCACTAAAGCCATCATTGACAAGTGAATATTGACTAACTTAATTTTTGCATTTGAGTCAAATATTTAATGTACGCAGATGCTCCGAAGAAGATGTTTCTTGCAAAAACATAAATATGAATGACGTCTTCAAAAGAAACTTAGAAACTGGCCACTTTGCATCCACTATACGTAAACTAGCCCCGAAAGAATGCATATTATAGCAGCCCGTCAACTTCACCTTCGATTTGCCATTATTCTCCCTGATTCTACGTCCCTGAACGGAGGAAATCCCCTCAGTAGCGTTTGTGCAAAGCCTTTTTACGTTGGTGAGAATGAATTTGCATGTAAAGCCTTTTAGCTCTGGATTTTCCCAGAAATGCAGTTTTACGGATACACATATTCCTTTTTTAAGGATTTCGTTCCATTTTGACCAAAGTTAAGCCAGCTAGCTGCTGTTCGTATGTGGCGGCCAGTTCGAAATACTTATTTTTGCTATGGACGTGCATGTGGTCGATATTTAAATGTGAATGCATAAATTATTTAGCTTTCCATTCAGATGAACCATCAAATACTTGAAAAGGTTAGATTCAGTATGAGAAAAACGTTGATATGCAAAAATAATTACGTTACAAGGAACAAGACCATGGAGTCATGTGTCTCCTGTGGCATGTTATTTACGCTGACTTTAAATAAATATTTCCTGAAATATACGTGTGCAAGTGATGTATAGAAATATACTCCAAGTACCATTTTTGCCGAAGGACAATATTAAGCGATTGTCACAAATGTTGGAAAGTCTTGGCAGATACGTTTTGACGCAGAATACTTTTGATTATGTTGCGATTGGGGCCATCGAACAAACTCGAAAGAAATAGCGAAATTGAAAAATTCTCTCCAATAATGCCAAGAAACGGGCTTCTATTTGACAACAATTCGCTCCATTTTTCAAAGAATGTCTTTTTGATATCGATGCAGGGAAAACACGGAAGTCTTCGTACCCATATTAGCAGACTAAGAGTATCAGTTGAAAAACAAACATAAAACATTATTGAAAAAAAGTCGCTATAACGACAATATAGAATTACGGTTCGATTATGTTCGAAAAGCGTGTATGTGAAAAAACGCCAACACTTTCTAACTCACAAGAAAAAACCGGGAATCATGATTTCACATTTCGCATTTAGCTTCATAGGGGCATAAATACGGCTTAACGGCTAACATTTCATATTTTTAACTTCAATTCTATGTAGAAGCTATATATGATTTCGGCTAGTAAACTAGATATCCTGATATTAAGGATCCTATTAAATGCTCACATCTTTTCTTCTCGACTTCTATTTTTCTCAGTATAACGTTCGTTAATGTGTATGCAAGTATCAAAGTATCGTCTGCGTGTCGGATGTTACTAAAGACTCTCTCATTTATATAATATCGACATTACTGTCTCCCAAGGCTTCATTGCAAATTTATTCCGCATATAAATTAAAGCTCAATAGATATTATAGTGCGGTCTTGTATAGCGTTTTTTTTTCATTTCTATTTCCGCCGCTCTTCAATATCTTAGAGTTAAGTACGTTGCTTTTATGTTATCAATATAAGTTTGTTTATTCCATACTTTTGCCATCTCTCTAGTTCTTTTTATGTCAGATATTCCGAATTATTACAATTTGGACGAGTAGGTACGTTTATCTTCAAAACTATTGGAATGGAGATTTTTCTTTTGCCCGCTATTGTTTTTAGATTCTTCTGTAAATATATTGTATTTATGGTCGAAATTCTCGAGTTCTTCATATTCTTTTTCACTCAAATCTTGCTTTTTTATTCGGCAAACTTTTACAGTTTATACTCGGTAGTGTTAATATTTCATTTTCCATCGATCCAAGATTATTTAATCGATTTTTGATATTAAGTGTTTAATGAACCCTATACTACATCATTGGATTCGTCACATACATCTTCAAGTTCTTCTGCAAGTAAAACCTTCATTCAATCTAATTCGGCTTGGATTCCCTGTTCCGATTGATGGGTCGTGATTCCCCATTTTCATAAGTCTTGTGCGTTTGATTATTTTATTGAAGCTTAATTTGGAACTGTAATATCAGTATGTCTCCGTTAGTTGCAACCATACGAATAAATTTTGTATTATTATATTTTGAAAATTATATTATATAGTTTGTTATTGGTAAGAATAAAGTACCGTTATTTTTGAGAATATCGAAAATAATTATTAAAAAAGGTTTATCAGATCTAAAAAGCACATTTAAATATGCAAATATTTTGCCTTTTTTCAAAAGTATGTGTACAATAGCAATGCAAATTGAAGGATGCCCTGACATCCAATAATAATTAAATTAAAGTATTATTAGTAATTTATTTCAAAATTTCCTGGGTTTCAGTCAATTTTATTGTTTATTATTTAAAATGTTACAAATACGTTTCGGTGTCTTTCTCCACCATCATCAGTTTGTCTGTATGAACTTTGGTATGATCGCCAAATTCTTGCATCTTGTTAGGAAGTTTTTTCTGTTCCTCTCTCTTGCCAGTTTTGCATGCAATCTCCCATATGTCCGTCTTAATTCTTCTCCATCCATCTGACATATCTTGCTTTTGTTCCCAAGCATCCCATTCATTGTTGTGTATATTTTCCTGACTGTACTTCAATTTATTTCAAAATTTCCTGGGTTTCAGTCAATTTTATTGTTTATTATTTAAAATGTTACAAATACGTTTCGGTGTCTTTCTCCATCATCATCACCCAGGAAATTTTGAAATAAATTGAAGTACAGTCAGGAAAATATACACAACAATGAATGGGATGCTTGGGAACAAAAGCAAGATATGTCAGATGGATGGAGAAGAATTAAGACGGACATATGGGAGATTGCATGCAAAACTGGCAAGAGAGAGGAACAGAAAAAACTTCCTAACAAGATGCAAGAATTTGGCGATCATACCAAAGTTCATACAGACAAACTGATGATGGTGAAGAAAGACACCGAAACGTACTTGTAACATTTTAAATAATAAACAATAAAATTGACTGAAACCCAGGAAATTTTGAAATAAATTGAAGTACAGTCAGGAAAATATACACAACATTATTAGTAATAAAATAATTTATAATTAATTAATAATGTGGATAAATTGGTCAAAACAACAAACATATTTCTCATCGCAAATAGGTGTAATTGCATATTCGAACGGGAATTTTAACTCACGACGGTCTATTTTAGATATTGTCAAAATAAAGGAACTTTATTCTTGGTCAAAATTTCCTTTTTTTGACAAACCTATGATACCTACGCCTGAAAAAAATTAAAATCTGATAATTGCATTTCATGTTTTAGATCACACAGAACTTTTTATTAAGAATTACCTTTTTCCCAAAAATAATAAGAAAAAAGTTTTCCATACGGTTCCAATTTATACCGGAGACATACTGTATAATATCGGTAATATAATTTTGATGTATTGAAGGAAAAATTAATCAAAATCTTAATTTGTGCACACAGAACAATATTAAAGCTTATAGGAATAGTACATTTGAACTAGCAAAGCAACTAGAAAATTTGCATTGTATATGTTAGTTTGAGTTATTAGTTATTATTAAAATAAGCCTTAGCTTCTTTTAATTTCCAATAGAAAGAAAAGATGTCTGAAAATATATCTGACAAAAAGCAAACGGAACTAAATAGTGAGTCGAACCTAAAACCCAATCATTACAATTTCGGTTACCTACATATTAAATTGTTATGTAAATAATAGCCTGCGATTTATTAGGTTGTCTTTCACAACGACAAAATAAGCGAAATGGTGGAATATTCTTTAGGAACCACCAGGTTTCAAGATTTCTGAAAGCCAATGAAAGAAGCGGTGAATTTTTAAAATACAAGCTCAGCCACGTTATAAGTACAAAGATAAACGTTCATTTAATCCACATAATTGTTGAAATAATTTTATTATTCTATTTCGATAATGATTTTTTCATTTTCTCATGATATCTGTGCTTTTAAAGCTTAATGATCTGTTAATTAATCAAAACTGCAAATGTCCGCTAAAAAGTAGCTCTTTAAATTAACGATACAGCACTAAAACCTAAGTAGAATACATTTAGTTTGAAAACTTGTCCACTTAGGCAAATCGATTAATAAGATTACAGACGAAATTTGGCTGCAGTACACCGAGTGCCAGGCCTGTCGCCTGTCAAAAAGAGACTAATTTATTAAGCATTCGGAAATTTCAGCCAAAGACCAGCACAACGGAACGGCCCGCCAGAAAAAAATAGTTGAGCAAAAAAAACACATCGATGTCATACGGCGCACTACACAACATCAGTGTAACCAAATCGTTTGTGCCGAACCACAATAGTAAAAGATCAAAGGAATTGGTCAGAAACCGCTACGCAAGCCAACATTGACTGGATGGTGGATATTAGACACTCTAGAAACATTATGTGGCTTGTAGAGGGAAAATTTACTATCGATATGAGGATACAGAAAATTGAGGACATTTGATGTTCTGGTTGAGAAAAAGTATTGTTTATCATTTATACATTTGCAAACAGTGTATTAAGGTGACTTGTGAAAACAAGAGAGAATTGCTCTAAAGTAATTACACATAATACGTATAATTACGTCTTCACAAAGTTTATCTTCCGGCGCATATAGATTCCAACTTCAAAAAAGAAAAATCATGAATTATTTTGAGAATGTAAATTACTATTGAGCACTTTGCTCAATATAAATTCCTGGAAATACTTGCTTGAGGAAGAAATCTCAAGCATTATTTTATTCCGATACTTCACAAGTTATTTCATTGTATGTTTAAAAAGTGTATCCTTTTTGGTTCGATGCTTGTTACTCTATCTTTCGAGATAAATAGGAAAAGTTCAAGTAAAAGAAAAATCAACGGGAAATCGAACTATGGAAATTGTCGCTTTATACATATATCCGTTCTGACCGATTAAACAGCGAAATAAATGTGGAAACATTATACTGGCCGCATGGATAGAAATTCTTTAAATAGTATCGACTCCTATCGATTTTAATGTGTGGGGAAAAATGATGAGGAAACTTTACTAAATTGCTGACGAAGGATGAAAAACCCCCAAACATTAAAAAATGGACCATGCGGTTTACACGAAAATAAAATGTCTGATTTCATTATAACTAAAATGGATTTATAGTTTTATATATGGATATTTCATATAATTAGCTACAATCCACCTTCTACGATGAAAAACAATGGCGAAAAAAGCCGTAGTTAAATAATTAGTTGCGCTATTGCTACAATCAAACATAGGCCCTTCTATATTTTGTAAAAACGCCCATTTGTTAGTCACGCCTGTTAGATATGCATGATATAATGAAGTAAATAGTTTCTTTTTACGCTTATTCCACAGTTGTGATCGACTAGAATGAAGATAACAGCAACAATTTCCATCCGTAGATTTGTTAGTGTTGTCCTTTTGACAATTTTGAAAATATCCAGAAACTCGGCTTTAACAGCAAACGCTAAGGGGAAAAATGCTTTTAAAAGCATCAACTTTAGATGATGATTTGCATGGCCTACAGTGGAAATATTGACACCTCCAAGTGTTAAAAATGAAATTCTAACATTTTTCAAATAAAAATTTCCGTCTTGCAGCCAAATCATATATAAAAAAGATATATATTTTTTAAATACAATCTTCGGACTGTTTGCTGCAGATAACATATTGGAAATGTTTACGTAGTTGTCCGTGATTTGAGTCCAACAACCCTGAAATTGCAAAGTGAATTGCGACTTTGAATTGCGAATTGACCTCTTTTAGGGGATAAAGAGGTCATTTTGGGCAAGGACTAGTGTATTCGATTTGAAAATGTTACGTAAAGCAACATCAGAAAAAATTCTGCATTTAAATAAAATACAATTCAAGAGCAAACTATATTTTGCTAGTTAAATGCCCGTCATTTCACACACATTTCACAGACAGACAGAACAACGAGGTACATTTCATGCAGCTTAGCATTTCAAATGGATTCGTAAAAATATTCACAAACACAATCCAAACAAGAAAAAATGCAAGAACCAAACTACAAACTGTAATTGTTCAATTATCGAATGGCGAACACATCTCTAACAAATTGCCACATACCACATAGATTCTTCAACTTGACAATCGTCTTTATTCTAAAAATTGTTTTGCTAAAATCAGGCTTGCGGCACGACGGGACTGTCTAGTTTCGTTGTTAAACTATTACCGCCAATGAGAGGGCAAAAATGTGTTCTTCTAACTGTTAACATAGTAAAATGGCAATCGAACATAGACCCATTCTCTTATTTGTCGTTTGTAGTGCATGTTTTGTTTTCGCAAAATGAACAATTAGGAAAACGGTCATGCCAATGAACCATAAACATAATAATTGCCGATGGTCAGATATAGTAATTGAAACGTATAAGAATAGGGCTTTGAATATTTCTGATGCTCTCATTTAAACCGATTAAAATGGTCAAGTAAAAGGTATATCAATAGGACCATTCTTATTCTTATTTAAGTTAACAATGCGGTGATATTTATAGCAGAAATATAACTTACCGCCAGAGTGTTAAGTGCAAGCCCACCAGCAAACGCAGAGCAATTACCTGAAGAAGAAAAAAACATTAATGCAAACAACAGTTGGACAGGAATACATTAACAAATCACAATTCACTACAAATCAATTCCCAAAAGATCGTTCAGATAAACTGACTTTATTTATTCAACTGAATTTCGCTGCGAACAAAAACATAATATACCTAATTTAACATTTGCAATAATAATATCCCGCGTCTGTCAATAAACAATGCGTAGGAATGCCTATCTTGAAAATAAACATAACGTTGCTTTGGCCAATGGAGTTAAAAACGGCGATTCCATGTAATCTTAATGTCTTTATTAGGGGGAAGAGGTTTCTCCATAAAAATAGCCTTCGACTGTTAAGATTTTAGATAGACAACTTTTAAGTAACACTAGGCGAAAGGTGGTTTCTACGTTTCCAAACAGCATATTCATCCAAATGCATACAACCATGATATACGTTGTTTATGAGAAACCCTTCCACCTAATAATCTCTGCTACTTATTTCAACCATAATAACCTCCATCAAGTATATTAAAAGTTATACATGACATATCATACATAAAATGTCGGCTATTTATAAAGAACTTCGGATAAAAGGTGAGTCCTCACGCAGTGAATCGACACAAAAAGAAATTGTATCCATCAGGAGTGGCTTTCATGTTGCTCCCCAAAGGGATTTTGTCCGAATGATTCTTTTGATTTGTTAGTCCGAGATCATAGAACCGAAATACAGGCTTAAGCTCGTTATTTGGTCAACTGGTATTTGATAAAATCTTTTGTATTGGCTGTATGATGGATTAGCTATGATGGAGTGGCTATTAACTTTACTTATTATTAGTAGTATCGTATTATAGTCTTTATCTATTATTATCTTGTTAAGTATATTGGTAGACACAGTCACACACATATCTGTAGTTCAAGAAAGAGCTAGTGGTAATTTAAAAAATTGGATAATAATCTTACGTTTCTGAAAGATTGGTTGCCTTAAAATCGTCCACCTTCAAATGTAGATTGCATATGTTTGAACAAAATGTTTGACAAGTGCATTAGACGCAAGAACATAGAAACTGCAAGACAAAATTTTAATAAAATTAGGTGAGATAATTATTTTCCACTAATATTGTAATTTTATGGTTGTCGATATTCAAATCTCGTAATATCGAATGGAAAAAAACCTTTCTTGAAAAAAATCAACATTTCCTAAATATCCACAAGGCTCCAATATTCGGTCTATTATAAATTTCAATCGAGCAACCTTTTCTCAGTTATGAATACAAATCACATCAATGTCCAATTTGTTAATATTTTTATATTTTCTATCTGTGTTATGCAAAAAATTGATTTGAGTGCATTTATGAAAATTCATGTAATTTATATTTATGTCGGAGCGGAAGTAATTCCGGAACTTCTTATAAAGTTCAGGTTTCTGGACAGTTATTTTCTGACTAAACTCAGCTAATGAGAGCTAGTAGACTCGAAACCGGTCTCGAAATCTGTAGCTACTGACCTCAGAAACCTTTGACGGCTCTGAACTTGTCGAAAGTTTGATTGTGCTTTATTAATAAAATGTTTAGGTATACATAATGAAGCAGCAGCTTGAAAAAGTGATTGGAAAATATATACCTACCTACCAATTTGGTTTCAAACAGCATCACTCGACTGTTCATCAGCTCTTTATTTTGGCCAACAATATACAAACTACCCACCTAACTGACAGAAAGACAGCTTGCCTGTTTATGGACATTAACAAGGCTTTTGATAGTGTCTGGCATGGAGGCTTACTATACAAACTATACAAACTACACACACCAACATATCTACTACAGACCATAAAGAACTTACTAGAAAACAGACAACTAGAAGTACGAATTGACAAAACACTGTCATTTTCTTTTCCCCTGAACAAGGGTTCCCTCAAGGATCCCCGCTCTCACCGTTTCTCTACAATATATACTGCCATGACATATACAATACAACTTACCAGACAAAAATCAAATCGACAGATCGGCATACATATTACAATACGCAGACGACACTGCACTTATTGTACATGACAAAACTACTGAGAGAGCAGCGCAAAGACTCCAACACTAACAAACAACACAATGACATGGTTTTATAATGGAGACTACACCAAACGCGTCAAAAAACCAACTTCTGCTCACAAACCACAGACCTCAACGCTGATTCCCCTACAATAACTGCAGACGGCCAAACGACACAACCAAAAAACGACGTAAAATACCTTGGAATCACAATTGACCACAAACTTAAATTCACTAAACACATACGAAACATCAGGGCAGAAACAATAAAGAGAACAAACACTTCCGATCACTAACCTACAAAGGCAAAGGAATTAGCACAAACACCGCCACCAAAATATATAAGCTATTTGTAGACCCTTGCTAGACTTTGGACATATACTCATGACCAACGGAACATAAAGGACAAAACTTTATACACAAACAACAGAATAAATTGCACTAAGACTAATAACACGAATAAGACAACCCCAAAACCACTACACAACCCCCCCACCCAACTCTATACTACGCACAAACAGGACAAAGATCTCGTAAAGACTCATACAGCTACAGACAAAATGGACAAAACACCCCTACAACTGGACCATACTGAATCCCCTTTGTCTTACAAGACCAACCAGCAATCCCGCTTCGTTTCCTTCCCTACATTAACGCTACTCGAACACTTACAAACGCAACGGACTAGTGGACAATAAAATAATTTCTTCTTGCCACTGAAATTTTATTTATTTAATAATATTGTTAACCTAGAATAAGAGAATTTTCATATTTGTTTTTTATTTAGATTAAGACTGCATGTATTAAACAAGGGCAGAAAGACCGATAGGTCGATAGCCTTTTTTAGAAATAAAGATGTTTACTACTACTGTTATTAAAAGAACAATTTAGAAACATTCTAATGTCGCTTGCGCTCTTTAATTTCTCTTCTTATCTTCCTTAATTGATTCATCGCCTCTTCCCCAATAGCTTGCCTGAGCGTTGACCCAAGACCAACTGAAAATTGTATCAGAAATAATAACTTTTACCTGATTAAAAGGCGCAAAACCTAGTTACTAGAGAAAAAAGATTCGAATATTCTCATATTTAAACCATGCCGCTAACAAAAATTCGAAAATTTTCCAATGAATAGCTGAGTGGGTTCATCAAATTAATAAATTAACGGTTAAGTTGAGCATCAGCTCACGGACTAAATACGATCACTCTTTGCTAACGTTATTATTTCCTGTCCAGCCGAGTGGACGGCCCGGCCGGACTTTTCTTCCCCTTATTTTGCTCTCCCTCTCACTGGTTTTTCATCCCGTTTCGATTTCCTACAAAGGTATAACGTTGCCTCTCCTATTAATTAATTTTAATTAAAGGAACTAACTATATTTTTCCGGCTTCTCTGTGCACTTTGTGCCGTTTCGTTCGACTGCAAAACATTATTTGTCAAAAACTTTTCTGAAAACTCGCGTTTCCCTCTTCATTCGGAAAATATATTACAAAAAAGTTTCGCGGCACATTAATTGTAAAGCATTGGTTGATGGTAAATTGCAAAACTTGACTTTGCAGGCATATGTTTGCTGGCATAGTATTTTAATGAAAATTATCCAATTTCCAGTTTCTAGTTGTTGGATTGTTCATCACACAATAAAAAAAGTATTAATGGAACAATCGGGAATGTCTTCAGCTATTTTAGCTTAAGCGATTCAAGACATACGGACGGGTAAATAAATACTGTAATTTATTGTTTGGGAAAAGGCCTTAAAAGCACGTTAATTGAGATAATAGCCTGGCAGTCAAGTCATGCGATCAATCTAAAATTTTCAAAGTAGGCCCAATAATGTCATGTCAAAACATATCCGGAAAGGAATACAAACACATCTAAATTGTTTTGACATGAATTTAAAAGGAATTGGAAAGAGGAGATAGAAAGTTATAAGAACGTTTTGTTTTCATTTGAAATGGATATTGGAAGTTAGATCGAATTTCGAAAGATTGGTCTACATGATCCAAGTTCATTATAACAATCTATAACATATTGTTTAAAAATTAATTTAAATTGTCAAATTCAAAGTTAATTGTTAGAAATACAGTGCAAGTCTCTAACTTGGTATAAATTCAGTACATCAGAGGCCTTTTTTTGGAAATATGCCCGGCTATAACGATGACAATTTTTAATTGAGCTCGTTTTGATATGGACAGTAGGTATTCTAAACGGAACTAAACCTCGATTGGAATGAAAATGACATTAATCTACACGCCTGTCGTATTCGCTCTTGCACTCCTTAATATTTTCAGGTTTGGTCTTGAAACATTTGCTGTTCAAATACCCCCTAAGAAATAATACATAGGTGTTAAATCCAGAGATGAAAGGCCATTCAGCGCGTCATCTTCTCCCAATCCATCTGCTTGGAAATACATCAAGAGGTATCAATTTGGGACTTCGGCTTCATCAAAATCAGAAAACCAAGTAAGCCAAGTCCAAACTAGTTCTTCCTTTAAAAATTTTAAAAATTTCGATCCATTGCCAATTTTCTTTGAAGAAAATTACGAACAATCCCTGCTCAACCATTGACTTTATCTGAATGTTGAGTGTACAATCACGACAATTTTGAAGATTTACCTCATCATTTAACATAAATGTTGAATTATCTGCAAATCATGTTCGCAAAACTGGAGACTTCGACTTCGAAGATGGAAGACGAGATCCTGGAGGCTTGTTAATTTATAAGAATAACATTTTTGGATTTGCAAAATTGTTTGAAGAGCTATGAAGATTTTCTTGAACAGAGAGATGCACATTCAATTTGTTGTGTTCTTCAATGAGTGCACTCTTAAATTTTTCTTGAATGATCATTTTCCCGAAACTTTGTCAATCTTGCTTATGGTGCTTTGCGATATGGGTTGCAAATCAAGGCAGTTCTCTTTGAATGAATAAATATTTTCATTTTGTCATCTTTTCCTTTCTCTGTAGCCAATCATCTTTAAAATTTCAATCTTTTAGGATTCAGTTAAATTCGGCATTATGGTCGATGCTTCAACAAACGATGTTTCTGAAGAAACGACAAATTTACTTACAAAATTTATTACTTGTTTATACCTTACTCCTTCTTATCTATCTATTATCCAAGAGTGCAGAAAAGGGAGGCATGCTATCCAATGCTAAGGCGGTCAGAGATTTAGAATCGGATACAAACTAGCATTAACGGACTAACAATTAAAATTCAAATTAACTTAATTATTTTTAAACTGCCTAATTATTCAAATTAGTTGATGTTTGGTAAATATCTTAAAAACCTATGATATATAAAATTGTGGTATTTAATAGGCACGTGTAACTTGATAGACCCTTTAACAATAATCATACAAAAAGTAAGATTGCCTTCTAAAACTATATTGGATGGCGGTATATCTCAGATTTGGTACACGCTGTATAAAATTGCCTTACATCAAAGTGATCACAATTTAAAATACTAATCGATGTGTTCGACCGTACTTCCAAAAAAAGCTGGGATTTGAATTACTGAACTTATTCCAAGTTAGAGCCTCGCATTGTAAGTTATTAATACTACATGCTTATGGTTTAAGAAATAAATGAATAAAATACTTGAAAAAAAAAATAGAAGAGACTTGAGCAACTATTCATTGAGTGAAGTTAAGTCACAATCTCAATGCAAATGAAAAATTTCTGGGCTTTTGAATCTGACAAATTAGATAACATATTCATAACGACACAAATACGTAATAATTATTATTAAATTAAATTACCAACAACAAAAAAGAACCAGTCAAATTCAGTCACTCAATAAGGACAATACAATGGGCTTCGCTGATATTTGCTAAATGTCAACCATTTCCATTATAAAATATTTGATATGATAAACATTTAACCTGAATACATATAAACAATTTTATAACTAAATAAAATTTGATTTATTTTTAGTTATATTTACGCGAAACATTCTTGACATGTCGGTCCAGTTTTAAAACCATTATTAATGTTTTGTGCAAATATTCACATATAAACACATATATTCATTTGGGACACTGGTTCAGATAATATTTTTAACATGAAGATTATTATTAGGAATTATAATGCACAATAATGTTTCAAAAAAGGTTTTCAATTCCGACAATTGTCGGAACGCAAAATCGAATATTCTCCTGCTTTAAACACCCGCACATAAATTTTCTTATAGTCATCAAATGAAATCATCTCAACATTATTAGGGTCGAGCGAACATTACAATCTGTTAATCCAAAACTAAATAATTGAAAGTGCTTAAGCCGAAACAGATATGAGAGCCATGATGCATTTTAGTATACAAGAGACTAGACTATTGTTTTATGTATAATATAAGAAGTATGCAAAAGATTACAAAGAATAGGTGCATGCGGTTCGACTCAACAGTCGAGAGAGATTAAAAGAAAATAACTTGGAAATATCGATGGCCATTTTTATTTTTTTTATAAGTAAGGTATAGTAGTAGTAGTAGTAAACATCTTTATTTCTAAAAAAGGCTATCGACCTATCGGTCTTTCTGCCCTTGTTTAATACATGCAGTCTTAATCCAAATAAAAAACAAATATGAAAATTCTCCTATTCTAGGTTAACAATAGTAGTAGTAAACATCTTTATTTCTAAAAAAGGCTATCGACCTATCGGTATTTCTGCCCTTGTTTAATACATGCAGTCTTAATCTAAATAAAAAACAAATATGAAACTTCTCCCATTCTAGGTTAACAATACTATTACATAAATAAATTTTCAGATAAATAAGATTTCAGTGGCAAGAAGAAATTATTTTATTGTCCACTAGTCCGTTGCGTTTGCAAGTGTTCGAGTAGCGTTAATGTAGGGAAACGGAAGCGGGATTGTCTGGTTGGTCTTGTAAGACAAAGGGGATTCAGTATGGTCCAGTTGTAGGGGTTGTTTGTCCATTTTGTCTGTAGCTGTATGAGTCTTTCCGAGATCTTTGTCATGTTTGTGCGTTCGTATAGTAGTTGGGTGGGGGGGTTGTTTAGTGGGTTTTGGGGGTGTCTTATTCGTGTTATTAGTCTTAGTGCAATTTGTTCTGTTGTTTGTGTATAACGTTTTGTCCTTTCTGTTCCGTTGTCTAGCAAGGGTCTACAAATACCTTTATATATTTTGGTGGCGGTGTTTGTGCTAATTCCTCTGTCTTTGTAGGTTAGTGATCGGAAGTGTTTTGTTCTCTTTATTGTTTCTGCCCTGATGTTTCGTATGTGTTTAGTGAATTTAAGTTTGTGGTCGATTGTGATTCCAAGGTATTTTACGTCGTTTTTTGGTTGTGTCGTTTGGCCGTCTGCAGTTATTGTAGGGGAGTCAGCGTTGAGTCTGTGGTTTGTGAGCAGAAGTTGGTTTTTTGACGCGTTTGGTGTTAGTCTCCATTTATAAAACCATGTCATTGTGTTGTTTGTTAGTGTTTGGAGTCTTTGCGCTGCTCTCTCAGTAGTTTTGTCATGTACAATAAGTGCCGTGTTAAGGTATAGTTTTATCAATGAAATATAAACCATTAATTATGCAAAGCCACCAGTTTATCAAATTCGGCAATTATACTTGAACAATTGAATCAAGACCAATGACAAGTTTAGACTAATTAAACCACTTTATTGATTTTGGATATTGTAGATAATTTGCATGAACAATTCGGGTTGGTCCGAGTTGTGTAACGAAACCGAATTTTGTTCTCCAAACAACCTTATTTCACAAATGCGAGCTAGATACTACTAGATAAAGCCCACAGAAAGAAAAAACTAGACCAGTGTCAAACAAGAGCGCGATAAACATCAGATTATATTGTTCAAATATCGTATCGAATTCGTATTAATGTTGAACGGTAGTCCGACTGCTTTTTATGCATTGGTATATTTTGATTTTCTGATATTAATACGCTTAGACCAAGGATGTTTGAAAAAGTTGTAGCCACTATAGCCACCTTGCATGCTATTTAGATTGACAATAAACGTAAAATATGATGGCCGATTTTGTAGTGTGTTTCGGTTTGAACAACTTTGTAGTCAGTTAATTGATTGACACCTATAGATCGTGGGTCGGATAAGTTTCAGGGTGGCCCCGGTGAGATTGATAAAGTGAACGTGATTGCTAAAGTGGATTAACCAAAGAATATATTTAAAATAAATGTTCCACTAGCTTTAAATCATTTACTCATTCTTATTCACTCAAAATGTATTCAAAACTTTTATTTCGAATGTGCAACACCTAACTCGAAATATATCAAAGGTATTTCTACTACCTTCTAATGAATCCACTTAAAACAGAACCTAAACTTGTGAATGTCAACCCCAATCATGTGAATAAAAACTCACACTACTGTGAAAACCCGATAGAGATAAACTTCCAATATCGTTAATACCATCGCTTATCTAATATTTATGGCACCAGCACTATTAAGTCCATCATTTATTGTTCAGCCTTCAACTTCTGGAATGCCAGCCAAATATAAAACTTTATATTTCTCCTCTTTTAAACTTTGAATTTATCGTGTTTATGAACTTACTCGAGATTTGTTTGGATTTGATTTGAGTAATCGTTTTTTAAAAGTTTGCCCCGGTTTATGGCCGCATAAACCAAGTGGGGTTCAAACAATGGGTATACGGCATTAATTTACACTAAAACCTTGTTGAAATTCATTAAGGATTAATCTACATCTAGCTGCCAACTTCTCTGGTATTTTTGTTTTCGTTTTATTGCCGCTTGCTTCAAGAGTTGGTCCATACTGTTAATTAACAACGAATTTCACTGGCAGAACCTGCAAATGTTGAGCATGGATTTCTGATGCAGCATATTTCTTTGACAAATTTAATGGAGAACAAGCTGCATGGAGGTATGCGCTAAACAAGAGCATCGGCACAGTATATTTATATTTAAAGAAACTTATAAAACAAACTGCAAGCTTCGAATTTAAGTATAGCAGTTCCGCTGCTTTCTAATCAAATATTCCGGACTGTGCTGGTATGAAGTGTAATTAAACCTTTTATAGGTACTAAGGGCAGTCTAGGCCATAGCCAGTTTTATTTGCCATTATCCAAATTCCAAATGTACTTAATGGCCACGAATATCGTTTAACGTTCCTCAGACGTTTCAAACCTGAGTGCGCTCAATATATGAGCAAACTTAGTTCAAAATTAATGAAAATTAGATAAAATACATAAATAAATGAAAGTGCTAGTTTTCTCATTTACATTTTGACACACACATAGTACTTAAACTGTGTAAATGTCTCCTTTTACGCGACAGAGTTTATTAACTGATACACTCTTACTATTTCGAGTAGTTTAAGGCAGGTTTCGATGATTAGCTCAACCAATTACCCTTCATGTATTTTTTTATGTAATTATCATACATTTTCACAATAATCAAATAGTTCAAGTAAAGTTGCCATTCCTGCAACTTTGAGATTTATTTCCTTTCAACACTGAAACAGAAATAATGAAGCTTAATATGGGTATTAACTACATTGACCACTTGTTTATTTCTTGATAATGTTTTTGCAGAATTTCTCAAAATAAGCTGACAACTGCAAAAATCAATCAAATTGACAACATTTGCAAAATTAACATAAATAATACCCGATATCGTAAGCTGATTAAAACGCCATCGAATTCAAATTATGATATACCTGCATAATATCAAAAATCTACATTTTAAAGTGTGTATTATCACCTAAATTAAGTTTAATCAAGCAAACCCGCCTGAATGGCAACAAGCCCCATCCTTGTTCCACCAGTTCACTGGAAGTTTACCCAACTAAAAGGTCTATATCTCTTGACAGAAATAACTGTACTCTCATCGCACCTTCTTAAAATGCCGTCGTTTTGTTTTTATTGCCTTTTAACACTCTTTTTGTTTTCATTTGTCTCCTCTGTCTTAAAAGGCCTGCTTTGCATTTTAAACTTGAGATACCGAAATTATCATACCAGTTCGCTTTAGATAATTTGTTAAGTGATGACGTCCATTTTACATATTTCATTTGATTTAAAAATGGGAGGCCGCAGTTATTAAACCGATTGTGAAAAATTTTAGCATGGCAATAAGCACCAAAAAGAACGAATTAAAAACATATCAGTTCCAAGGAATATTTAGCAGTAAATTAGGAATTATCTTAAGTACATGGTCAAGCTTTACATGCAAATCTTTAACGTTAAATGCTAAGCTCAGATACTGAGCTTTTTAAATAACTGAAGCTTATACAAAGTGGAACTGTGCTATAAGAGAAATACAATAATAATGATAAAAACCCTGACAATATAATTAATAGTAACTAATTTCTAAATGCACTTGCTAATTACAAATATATTTGAATCAGCTCGATTATTAAAAACGCGTCAAAAATAAGCGTCGGTAAAGGTATAATTACGAATTATGGCTGAATAATGAATAACTGAAAGATAAATAAACTCATGGGAGAATTGACTATGCATTAGCAAATATCGATTTTCAACTCATATTTATTTGGAACATTAACAAATTTATCATGTAGAATTTCAAGTGTTAATAATTCCAATTAGCATATACTACGGAAAAGTTTATGTAAGGCTTCGCTCTTCGCGTATTTAATCGCCCGAATTTCTTTTGAATTTATAATAAAAACTCCTCTCCGTTTCACTGGCCTCAAAAGCAGTTGAGTATGCCGATTTGGTATATAATAAAATCAAATTAAATCACCTTAACACTTTCTTTTTCAATTCTTCCCAACAAGAGTCAATTCCAGATGCAATAAAAACTTAATGTTTGTTGTAGGTTTCAGATTGGACTTTTTACTTGAAACACCTTCAGCTACCTGAAACCGTCAGCCTTAGCACCGTCCATACCTTCATAAAAGCTGAAAAAAGCACTTAAAGCTCACAATAGGCAGTCTTAAAAATCGCTGACCAATGGAATTATGTTCGGAATTGCCCAAATTCACGTTACCGTGATTTTAGCAATTTATATGGCGCTTTTACCGATATAAAGACGATAAAGATCTATTAATTCTTTAAGCGACCGTTTATCGCCCACAAACATCGTAAAAATTGGGGTGCACAATGCCGTAAAAAAAGAAACCCTGGCGGGTCGGTAAAGAAACAGTTTCGGGGGCGATTTGCTTGTCGCTCAAACACGTAAATTATGTTTTGGGTTTTCGGTTTAGTTCGTGTTTTGTTTGGCAGTGCAACTATAATAGGAAGTTAGAGCACGAAGGGTGCAAAAAAATGTGAATTATTAGTTCTTAATGAATTGTAAAACCAACACAAGTAATCGGTTGCTGATAAACGCTAACTAACTTTGCTGGAGTAGCAGAGGAACATGAGCTATATTTTAATTGAAAGTTTAAGAATTGAGCAACTAATTGCCTGCGCACTCTACCATACTTCAGCATCTGCCTAAAAAACTTACAACTAAATATTTAATAACATACAAACAAAAAAACGCATTAACATTCGTTGTAATAACGTTTTAGTTCATTTTATCCAGTGTGTACACAACATGCCCTGTTTTTTTTTTAACGAGTTACCTGACTACTTATGAATTGTGAATTAAAAATATGATCCTGAGATGTACTTTTTAATTGCAATAGATTCGAATGTTTATAAACGTGAAAACAACAAATTCCAATTGTTCCAATGTGCATTATAATATCAAATTTAAGCCTATTAAGAGTTTACTACAAACAACACAAACCTTTTGAATACATACAAATCTTGCTTCACTCAAGAGTCACTCAACCTTCCTTAAAGTGTAAAACTGTTTTCAAATATAGACATATAAATATTTATTTATACATGTTAAAACCAATATATTAGAAACATCATAAAGGCACATTTCCTACAATGTAATTTTTTCTAACAATAGAACAGTTCAGTTGCCTTTTGAATTCGCTGCCAAAGAAAGAACCCATTTACAATTGCAAATTAAATAAAAATTGCCTTTTGGATTTAAAAAAAAATGACAAAAAGAACAATGTTGACTACAATAGCATCCTTATAGTGACCCACTGGCAAACGATAAGCCTTAAAACAAAGGAAAAATCAAAAGAAAATAAAATATTTTTTTAATTCATTTAACTTAAAATTTAGTCCTTATAAAGTAGTGAATTTGTAAGACTTGCAGCTTTCGGAAGCATTTCTTTGAAGAAAAACCATTAATTCTGGCCCTATACAGCGGCCGCATAAATATAATTTGTTAGGTAGCAATTTCAAGTGGCTTTTTGAGGTGTTCTATACAAGAGGTGTCCTTTAAAAGGTCCTTTGAACAGCTGATGAGCAGTGCGGTGTCCGCTCCAAAATCGGTTAGTTGGACTGATGCAATTTGCAACACAGATTGCAGGTTTTGAGTACACTTTACAAAGTTTTGCATAATTAATAACGGGCCAAGCTTTTAACTAGATTCTTGACTAAATTGGCGTACTCCCTATTCTAGTTTCACTCAACGAAATATTAAAATATTGCTCTTTTATGCATACAATACTCATGTTGCCGAATAGCGAAAATGGAAGAAAAAAGATTCGACAATTTATACTCAGCTCATATCAATTTATATTCTGTTTTCATCTAAGTCAAGCCTACGTGAAGCAACAGAAGTATTTATTGTATTCTTGTGGTAGGCAATTACGAGTTGTAATCCATATGGGCTGCCCAGACAGCAAAGACAATTTTAAAACAGGATACACTAACTGATAAAAAATATTTTCTTGAACCCAAATAAAAATACAAAAGCTATTTTAAAAGATCATAAAGAACCATAAGTGGACCAGTGCCGGTCGACAATATGAGAGCATTATCGGACTAAGTCATTCTCTTATCAGTAGAGAACACACCCAAGCCATTTGGGTCTTTCTCAATTATAAAAGACCCCGTTTAATAAATTTTATTATTTTATTACGACGAACCTTGTGGCCACAATGCTACTCCTAATGACTTTATGTATATGCCTTTATAAGCAATGTGTTCGTTGATAGAATGGAATGTTTCTAGACTTTGTACTTTGAAGGCCCGTTTAAAATGATACAGACGTTAAAATGTACGACTAATAAAAAATTGTTGAATTCAAATTCGACGGCAACAAGGCCCGATATCGCCCCAAAATCTATTCGGGGGGTAATCATATGTCTATCGAATTTACAACGATCCTGACAGAAAAAGCACCCGAGAACGACTTTTTTATGGGCTTTCTTCCGAATTGCTACACCCCGTGTCTCTTTTGACAGTTGTTGTAATAAAATTCCATGTTAACTGCCTTAGGGGCCGTTTTTAGGCCTCCATTGATGATTATCGGTAGCGTAAACTGCCAAGGATTAGTTAACATATCCCATAAGGTCGATGGGTTTAGTGGGTAGCGATTAGTTTGTGGGAAAATATTTCACAAGACGATAGAGCAGTGATAAGCCAGCGAGCAGAAGCTTGAATAAGTTACGCGATTTAAACATGTTCGGGTTCCTTCTGTTTTCTAGAGAAAGAAGTGAAAATGACCTCATAACTTTTATCGAAAAACTTGTCTGCGTCGAGGTTTCAAAATACTTGAAAAAGCATAGTTAAAAACGAATCTTACAAAAAACTAAATAAGAAAGTTTGCTGCACCTGCAAAAACACCTGCAAATGATGTTTTGCTCACTAATAATCAACATAATTCAGAGTTTAACCAAAACCAAAATTTTTACTTGAGTTCCACAAAAAATGATATAAACAGCTGCTTGTTAAAACAAACTTTTCTTAAATGAATTTGATTACAAAACTGCACAATTCACCATTGAAGTGCTCAACTTCACTTCATAACCTCACTTCACAAATCAGTTTTCATTGTTTTCACGCATGTTTTGATCTTATATTGCAGCTTGATATTATGATTTTTTTTCTTGCACTATAGTATATGTGACTATTATCATACATGAAAAGCATGACGACTAAAGCAATGGCACTTAAATACCCACAAATAAAAATATAAATGAATCCATAAAAACGAACAAATCTATCTCCAAAAAAACTGTATTTTGTGGGAACAATAGCCTTAATATTATTCTTGTCTCAAGTCCAAGAGTCCGGCAATTTTATTCACAAAAACCGCAAAGATAACTCTGCATTCTTCGAGGATTGAAGTAATTTCGATTCTTTCTTTACAGTTAATGCACAATTCAAGTAAGTAAACTATTTGCATTCGTAACAATTAACTAGGAAATACGTGCAGGAATCTAGTCGCGGCCATAAAAGGTGACAATAATTTTAGAAATATCCACTCTCTTGAAGGCAACACAATTAACAAACTGATTTAAATCTATGATTTAAATTATGTCAGTTGTCCAATATATAAAAATATGAACAAATAAAATAGAAAATCTATAGGATATTCGGATTTTCACTTGAAAAGATGCAATGAAAGGGCTAAAATTGAACACAAGTGACTATCTGAATCGTTTTAATAAAATTCACGTTCAAATGTTCACACAGAGAATATCCGGAAAATGATAAACCACAAGTAACAGAATAACTAATTCCTAATAGCAAATAACAATTTTATCGGGCCGATAGTTTACATGCGCATTATTTTTTGGTTTAATTAAATTCGCTAATTAATTAAATTAGTTAAGGGGTATTTAGACACGTTTGTCGATTTTATGGTTAGGCATGGCCGGGCTTAATAAACCGCAGGAAGGTCAAAATTGTTATTTACATTCTAAACCGCCATATGGGGCAGGGGATTTCAATATATCAGTCAATATCTGTCGGCATCAAACGACTTAATTTCCAAAGTCGGGACAAACGTAGTATAAGTAACAATAAATTTAATTAAATAAGGAGATAATTATTAAATTAAAGTACAATTTTCAATTTAATTTGCAAACGCTGATCACTGCTTTGGTATAATTATAATAAAGTATACATTGTTATAATTGGAAAACTAGTAAACAATGTACCAAATATGCCAAAAAGTAGATTTTAAGTGAACAGTCAAACAGAACACATTCACAGTTTACGCACCAGCAAATAATAAGAAATCGTCTGATATTTACCATTTTTATACGTTCTTTATATTACCTGCTTCTTCCATTACCTCTAACAACTCTTAAGTGAACCCTCTTTATTTTTCTTTAGGTAACCAGTTTCTAGTTATAAGTAGCATATCAGCTAAAACTAACCTTTGTAATTTCAAGCTACAAACGGAATATTTGCTTTTCCCACTAAAAGAACAGAAAGTCGCATTGTGATTAAAACTTTAATTGGCAGACTAATTTTGATTTTTCGCATTGCTTCTTAATGTCCGGAGAAGAAACTTGAAAAACATAATTACGCAATATAAATTGATGCACTGAAAAAACAAATTTAATATAAAACATTACAATATGTATAAGAAAACACCACTCATTATCTAGTATGCATATATTCGACTGATAATCGCACATAATCCCTTTGTTCTACTGATCGAATCTTGAATGTAAAAGTAAATGAAAGTATATTAATTCATATATTTCATCCTTGCTGTCTGTCGATTCCCTTTTATTGAACTCAGATGTTTCAACATTTAATACTCTCCATTCTGAGTTACATTTAATAAAACATTCCTCAAGCAGACTTCTTAAGTGGTTTTGCAAAAACAATAAATAGATATAGGCGTTTAGATGCTTCGGGATAACAAATGAGCTAATTAACTGATTGTCGACAAAAACCTGGTCATCAATTTGCAGAGAATCAGTGTGGATAATTGTGTCTTCGCCCTACAGAACGATTATAGTAACTCAAATAGTAATGAACATTTCATTTATTAGCTGAATGGATTAGTTCATGCATTAGTTCATGCATTAGCTCCCAGTGCACCATTTTTTTACATTAACAGTAACAATTTTAGAATTATAATTAGCGCAATCCGATAAAGTGCCTGTCGGTTTAATCTACAACATTCCTATCGTTTCCCCACTCATTTTTTATTCATGTAAATCACTTTACCATGCCGGCAAAATTCCAGAATACAGTTTTGCCATAACTTTATCGAGCTGGAAACCGAATGAACTAATCATGGCTTGACGTATGACATTTCTGGAAAAGTGAGCATCAAAGCAGGCAACCGCCGAAGGGAAAGATCGAAGTTTTTAGATACAAGGGACGATGTTATAAAATTGCCTGAATTTAATCAGAATAATTGCGACTAAACACTAATCTAAAGTAGGCTTTCATAGCGTGATGTGAGATTGGTATGTGATTACTTAGATGGGATATCTAAAGAAAATTGTATACTAACAACAATTTCAATGTACGAGTTTAAATATACCTTTGACAATTAGATGGGTATTTTATTGGTGAGTTTGGTAATATAAACGGAATTCAACATGATAAATAAGTATTGTTCCCCAAATAAATTATTGATGAAAAAAAGCAGTAATAAAATTCCCTTTGAGCTTGGCGAAACGTAAAACGAAGACTGATTCTCCAAAACTCAACCGTTTGAACGATTGGAAATGTAATGTAATTAGCAAGCAATCGTATTACTGTGACTACGGAAAGTATTTCCAATTCTGAAATGTTTGCCTACATTTTTAGAACTGTGGTGCAACAGGTAAATATAGAAACGATCTTGCACTTAAAATGTTTTGATATTGCAAACTTTGAATGATAGAAGGAAGCTGAAGAAGTCGAGTTGCTATGCCACAATTTACTCACACGTGCATATTTATCGGGAAAAATATAAATAAATAAATAAATCTCTATCCACCTCAACTCGACCTCCCACAATCCCAGCGAATTGGAGTGCAGAGACCGTGTGCTGACTGTAACTGACAAGTGATAAACTGATGGAGCCCTTTTTGCTTTCGACGTAGTTCTAATAAAGGGCGGTCGTTCGCGATGGAAATTATGGAGATCGATAATGAAGTGGATTGACGGATGCCAGAAGGGTCTTGGTTTATGGTTTAATGGGTTATTTCGCGAACAGATGAAATATTGAGCACGCACTGGAGAAATCTTCTCCGGATCCTCGTTTTTAATGACCTCGGCCACATTTTTTTACGCATGTACGTGTACTTGAATACGCAGATAAGAGATCAAAGGCAACTTCGCCTCATGACTCTTTTGTAAAGCTGCAGAAGGAGGATCAGGGTTTTTTTGTGAAACCAAGAAGTGGGGTCATATCTGATAGATATAAATATGTCAAGCAAGGGCGATATTTACGGCATAAAAATGGGCAGTGATCACCAGACAAAAGAAGCCTCACACTACTTGAATAAGGCAATTTAAAAAATTATCTGCAAAAATAATATAACTCTAAATAATCCTATACGATACTGGGTGATTCTCAATTAATGTCACAAAAACCACTGACATTGTTTAAGCTAAACTATTGTGATTCACGTAAATTTGTCCCATTCCAAAGTTAATAATTTCCGAGGTACAAGGTGAAAAAGTGTAAATGAAATTTGCGTTTTTCTTACCTAAATAGATTCTAAACCAGTTGGACCACTACCAAAAAAATTTGTGTTTGGGGGTTTTCTAGATCGAGCAATCAAAATCTTATAGTATTTACTTAGCTTGTAGTTCTCAGCAGACGCTAGTTCCAAAAGTCTGGAGCTATTTAAAACATCAGATTTTTTCGGTTTTAAAAAATCACTAGAGGTTTCTATGTGAAATATCTCGATGACAATAAATTTTATTTACATTTTGACATCCTGTATCTCGGAAACTATTAACTTTCGGATAAGACAAATTTGCCTGGAACGAATTTTTTTTTACCAAAACAATGTCAGTGAATTTTGTCACATTAGTTGAGAACCACCCTGTATATTATGGATAGCTCTAAGCCCTAATTTTATAGACCAATTACATTTAAACTTGCTGCTAAAGAAGCTTTTTGATTATCGCGTCATTGTTTGTAAACCTGCCTAAAGCAGGGGAGACTCATGGTAAAATAAATCCTTGATGATTTATATCATATGAAAAAACTGTTTAGAAGTAAATAGTCTAATAACCAGCTAAAAGGGTAAAAAGACAAGATTAGTTCACAGAAGAAAATGTAACTGAGAGATCTACTAACTTTGAAACCCGAAAAATGTTTTTTTAATTACTCTTTGAAGATAAAGTGCTGCATATAAAAGGCAAAATTATTTAATTGCATGTATATTTGTGCAACTTGATGCCTTGTATCATGAAGTATATTCTGGTATCTAAAATAACACCCTATTGCAATTATGAACAAATCAATGCACAGTTCAACTGATCCATAAATCCGATCAGTTCCCCCTGCCTCAATCCAATGCAAACATTAGACATGAACCCATTTAATCCGAAACGATTAAAGTCCAGTTTATCACTCAACGGTTTCAACGTTTGCACGTATTTATTTAAATTTCATATTTTGGTGCGCTATCATAAAATTAATTTTTATGTTTTATCGCATTTCAGTGGGTGCGTGTGTGATGCCCCTTAGCACTGTTTTTAATATAATTACGGCGAATAATGCAATTTTACGGTTTTTTTTTTTTGAAAAAATTCTGCTTTGAAATTTTATTCGTCTTTAGTTCCTGATTTGCGTATGGTTCCCTTTTTTAATACTTAACTGGTCTTTAAAATGAAATATTTCAACTGCTTGAGTATATATTTGAAGGAACGATGAAAATTATTGGGGATTTCAACTGATTAAAGGCGAGGAACAGTAATTTGCAAGATTTTATATACTTTTCTTAATTAAGGCCCATTGGTGTGAGTGATAAAATATATGATTATTTCGATTCGCTTTTAAATACCGCTGAATTGTCCTTTTGTTACAATTAAATGTTGTTCCATCGAAGTACTTTTACTGCAAATATTTTTTGACGATTTAATAAACTAGTTTGATCATTATTATCACAAGGTTATTAATATGTGACTTTTATGTTAAAAACTTAATTTGTTATTTTTAGGATGTATTCATTGTTTTAATTTACTGTCCTCATATAGTTATTCCATATTTTTTTCAGACATAAGAAGATGGAAAAAAACTTTTGAAAAGATGAGCAAAAACTGACAATTTTTCACGAAAAACCCAATCTGAAATATATTTTTTAAATTCCAGTTAAAATTTGGAAAATAATTAATTACTCCGTTATAGACCGTTAGAGATGGGTAAGGTATACGAAAGTAAAAGACCACAAATTTTTTTTAAAAGTAATTTGCGAATCCAAAAAACCGTATTATATACAGGGTCTTATCTCAAAATAGCCAAAGTTGATCGGAGGACTTTTTGTATAACCTGCATTGATATTGTATTGTAATTGTATTTAAATCGTTATATCAGGTGTGATTATTGAAGCAGCAAAATTTTGAGAATATTCCAGAGTCCGTTTTTCAAGTTGAGAATATTTTTCAGTAACCAATATGAAGCAACTGAAATATGTCACTGATAACCACGTCTGATTACAGCCTTCTTTGCTTCACTTTAAAAAAATATAATACAGTTGTCAAATCAGTGTATTTTTCCTTATAGAGTTTTCTTTATGTTCCATATTTTAGCTGCACTTCTAGCATTATTTATTTCTCTTGATCCAATATTCCTAGTGTATTCTTAGTATTCTGTATTGCTTAGGTTCTGTTCTGTTTTCTTGTCGTTATTTGGTTTTCGTATTGCTTCATATGAATTGCCTAATTAAATATTGTTTTTATCGCAGTTTTTTTTACTTTTGATATTTTTCCCTTTTTTGTTTATACAGTTCTACTTATGCTTTTAATGCATATTGTTTCTTGCATATCCCCTTTCCAACATGTTTAAAGTACACAACAACTTCTTAATTTTTTTCTTAATAACTATTTTCCTTCGTTTTTTAAATGTATTTAACATTTTTTCTCTTACTCTTAAATAATTCCCCATTTTTTCTGATCGCAACTTTTTCTAGAAGCCTTTCTTCATTTCCTGTTGATGAATCAACGCTGGACTGATTTCAGTGTAGTCGCATGTTATAATAATTAAATTATATCACATAATTTAAAGCCTTAATTCTGTTGAAAAAAAAGGCATATTTAACATATTTTCATACATATGAAAGTAAACTAATTTTAAATAATTGAACTGTTTTCGAAATAACGAAACCGTTAGTTTCATGGCACCCACGTGTCAACAATAAAGAATTGAATTGTGGAGACTAGAGTGACACTACTGACACCATCCGCAATTCTTTACAGAACACACCGGGATCTGCAATTGAAATCAAGAGCACAACCAGAGCATTGTCTACTTGTCCGGATTTTCGTGGCCTGCATTTCAACGTAAGCGACGCGACGTTCTCTGTTTATCTATATTTCAAGTGGTCTAAAATGGTTTACGTGCTGCCGCAACGACCTCAGTTATCCTTTTTTATAATGGAATTGGTTCTGGACAAGCGACTTTTCAAGCATTAAACGGAAAATGGAAAGAGCAGTCAGTATCAAATGAAATAACACAACAGCCCAAACGCCATCTATTCTCACTATCTGGCAAAGGAAAGTGACGAATATAAAGTCCAATGTGACTTAAATCGACACACTTTTCAGATTATCTTCATCAGCAGACGTCTGGGGAATGATGCAGAGGAAAAAAACACATTTAATTAAAGGTGTACACTCGAATGCACTATAGTTTTCTAAAAACAACCCGATATCAACCTCTCGAGAGGTATTATTATACTGTACCGAAAGAAGTTCCATCAATTTTAAAACATTTATCCTTCCAGATGCTGAAAAAGCCTATTAAATTCACCTGCGTCCTGATATGCCCCGGCCATCAGGGTGGTCCACTTCACTTTCAGTGATAAGTTTGTTTTCGGTTTGAATCCAAGTTTCCGAAGAGTTTATGGAAAATCCAATCGGATGCAGATGATCAATATGCAGGTTTTACCCAGTCTGCTTTAAACCAAATTTGGTATATCCAAAAACGAAATTTATTTTTCTGCTCTAGGAAAAATTAGCTTCTTAAAAATTATAATTAAAAAAATCTTTCAAAAAATACAATAAAACTTGTGCTCAGAGCTTCTACCTATAAGTTAATAACGTAGTAAAGTAAAACGTACAATACCTGCAAAATTACATCTGAAGGATTTGATTTGATTAAAAACTGTTCGACAAACTTTCATTTACCCGTCAGATTCTTCGAGCTAAACTCGTAAATTTTGCTCGTAGAACTTCCTGAGACGCATGTTTCAATTCCAAATCGATGGAATTATCGCACAAGACAGACAAATCTGTTATCGATATATTACTCATGGCAATTCAATGCGCTCGTGTGTTTTGGGATTTTCGTATTCGATAGAAGTTCTGAGCAAACAAAAAATTTTTACAACAGTTCAGTTTTTAAGAGTGATTTGCCCCATAGGTCATCGAAATCCATCTGCATAAATGATTTTGACCTTTTCTAAATGTTCCTACTACAAACAACTGCGTTAGTAGAAACGTTATATTTATTTTAATGCCACTTTTTGGCTTTTTCAATGTTTTTTTCCGAGTCTAAAGTGTCCTTATTCTTGAAAAAAAAATTTTTTAAGTGGGCCCTCTTCTACATGGAGATTTTAGTTAAAACCCTTTCAATTTCTTAAAGGTTAAATATAGGCTTACTTTCTGCAACATTTTCTACAATTTCCAGTATAAACCATTATTGCATTAAAGGACCGCTCTGATCACCTTTACATAAACCTGCTGATGGAAACTACTCACTCGTGACACTTTGGACGTCTGATGTGGTACTTTCCGAGATATATGGATCCTCCAATCCATTAATTATCAAAAGCAATTTGTTCGAGGTCTGTTTTACTAATAGACCCATTTGAGCGGACAAAGCGTCGGAAATTGGAGAATTAGAAATATGGGTCGAGATAGGCGCGGAAAACAGTGAGAAAACTGCTTTTGACATGTCCGCATTGACGTTGATTCGCATAATTAACCAGGATTTGAGTACAGCTCGACAGAAGAGCCAAACAAACGCATCTACTGTTTTTTTTTTCATTGGACTTCTAATATTTATCCTCACAACTTCGGTGAGCTGCAAAATAATGAAGCGCTCAAACTCGATTTAAAGTTATTATAACTTAGATTAACAAGATACAGCTCAAAACATAAACAAAAGCCCATTATAGAATATTCAACGGGATTTCTAAAGACAAAGCCACCAGAAACTTGTATTGATCACGCCTGAAACAGTCGCGATACAATGCTGTAGAGGCAAGTCTTCCAATTTCCAATTCGAGAGATAAGATTTCAAAAAAGTTTCACGACGCAGCTTGTTAAAACCTTTAACTTTAGTTATTCAAGAGGGGCAAAAACAGTGAACGCCAAGCACAACTTGCGAAAAGTTTTGGAAGTACGAAGAGAGTTTTCGTCAGGTGGACATGAAACAAGAAGATGCACGAATTTGACCATCCCTACCTGACAGCGAAATAATGGTTTGAAAATAGCTAGAAGTGACGGTGTTGGAAAAAATACTTCTCAACTATTTACGGGAATACTATTTTTCTCAGATTATGTATCGTCATATCGCAGTTGCTGTAAAAAAATTAAAAAAAACACTGTTGAAATGTTGCTGTGAATAGGAAAGCAAACCCTGAAAAATTTAAATGTTGTCACTTTACATACACTCTCGCAATGTCATCCATTTTCCTTCTGGAAGTAATTCGTCTATTCCTATAGGATAATTTCTTAGGCGTTAACGTCTTTTGATACACCTGCTTCAGTTCTTTTCAAAACTGAAAAGATGTTCTCTTTGTAAGAATGTGGTTCACAATTGATAACGCATTTTTAAGATATTTGCTTTATAAGTGTTTTATAGTGTCTCTAGCTTAATTGCATTTTATTGATAGCATTATATTGTTAAATTAATTATATGTTTGATTCTGAACGAGTTTAGTTCCAAGAATTAAAATAAACAATTCAAATGATCCACTTGTTTTTAAATTCATTTGTTAAAATACCTATGAGTAGCGTAGAAGGTTTTCCCGTATATTTTAGCACATCAGCGCAGGGATTATTTGGAAAATCATCAAAAAGTTGTGGAAATGAACATTTACAATTTTTTTCTGTATAAATATGCTTTTTAAATATTATTTTCGGTTAGCATAGCAACACTTTTTCAGAAAATGTCAAATTTTAACACGTTACCAATTTTTTTGTAATGGAACATGCTGTATATTATTACATATTTAAAAAGAGCGCTCTTTCCTGATTTTGCTACTATATGTACCAATGCGGGAATGTTTAAGTGAAAAACGAAACATTTTCGGACATGAAAAAATCCGAACTTGAAAATCAAGTAATTGGACCAATGTTTTATATGTAAAATCAAGTAATTGGACCAATGTATATATTTAATGGAAATTTAACAGGACAAAAATATATTGAACTCTATAAAATGAAATCGAAGAGTATTTAGAACAACTGTCTGTTAATACGTATTGTTATTTTATCTTATTTTAGGAAAACTTGAAAAGTTTATGATTTGAAAACGGGCAGATAAAATATATCACACGTACATATTTTTATAATAAAAAACGCGCTTATTAAATTTGGAATAACAAATAAAATGCTTCATTACAAAAATTGGCAAACTGTCAACATTTTTCTGACCAAAAAGAAGAATTAAAAAGCATTTTTATATAGGAAAAAACAAATTTCTATTCAACAGCTTTTTGATTTGATAACTTTTCAAATAACTGCTGCAGTGGGCTGCTAAAATATACAGGAGAACCCTGTACATTCCTCAAAAACGAATTTATTGCCCAGTAAAATTATGTAATTTTTATATATTTCATTAAATATCTGTATCCTTTCAATTTATGCTGACTTATTAACTTCTGTGTGCTTCGATGCAACAATATGAGATCAGATGAGAAAATAAAGCACCTGATTTTCTGACCATGTTCTACAGTTTAGAAAAATCTTCAACCAAATATTTAACTTACAATCACCTAACATGGAAAGTATTGAGAAAATGAACACCACTACTATTCACGTTAAGATGGAAGCTAAGAATAGCAACTTAAGATGAAGTAAAGAAGAATCATTTGAAAATGAAAAAAAGATTTCTATTTAAAAATCATGAAAAGACATTTTCAACAATTATTAAGGCAATAGGATCGACAACAATTGCAGAACAGTGAGAAGAATTAAATTCTACCATATTTGTAGTACATAAGTCAATTAGTAGTAGTAGTAGTAAACATCTTTTTTTCTAAAAAAGGCTATCGACCTATCGGTCTTTCTGCCCTTGTTTAATACATGTAGTCTTAATCTAAATAAAAAACAAATATGAAAATTCTCTTATTCTAGGTTAACGATATTATTAAATAAAATTTCAGTGGCAAGAAGAGATTATTTTATTGTCCACTAGTCAGTTGCGTTTGTAAGTGTTCGAGTAGCGTTAATGTAGGGAAACGGAAGCGGGATTGTCTGGTTGGTCTTGTAAGACAAAGGGGATTCACTATGGTCCAGTTGTAGGGGTTGTTTGTCCATTTTGTCTGTGGCTGTATGAGTCCTTCCGAGATCTTTGTCATGTTTGTGCGTTCGTACAGTAGTTGGGTGGGGGGGTTGTGTAGTGGGTTTTGGGGGTGTCTTATTCGTGTTATTAGTCTTAGTGCAATTTGTTCTGTTGTTTGTGTATAACGTTTTGTCCTTTCTGTTCCGTTGGTCATGAGTATATGTCCAAAGTCTAGCAAGGGTCTACAAATAGCTTTATATATTTTGGTGGCGGTGTTTGTGCTGATTCCTCTGTCTTTGTAGGTTAGTGATCGGAAGTGTTTTGTTCTCTTTATTGTTTCTGCCCTGATGTTTCGTATGTGTTTAGTGAATTTAAGTTTGTGGTCAATTGTGATTCCAAGGTATTTTACGTCGTTTTTTGGTTGTGTCGTTTGGCCGTCTGCAGTTATTGTAGGGGAGTCAGCGTTGAGTCTGTGAGCAGAAGTTGGTTTTTAGACGCGTTTGGTGTTAGTCTCCATTTATAAAACCATGTCATTGTGTTGTTTGTTAGTGTTTGGAGTCTTTGAGCTGCTCTCTCAGTAGTTTTGTCATGTACAATAAGTGCCGTGTCGTCTGCGTATTGTAATATGTATGCCGATCTGTCGATTTGATTTTTGTCTGGTAAGTTGTAATTGTATATGTCATGGCAGTATATATTGTAGAGAAATAAGTCAATTAAAATACCGAAAATGGGGAGTTTGTTGTTTTTTTCATTTTGAAGCAGATTTTTATTCTTTTGCAGCAAAAAACACATCTAATTCATAGAACATATACAATAAACGAATATCAGTTTATTCTTTATACAATCCATGATCGAGATTTACATCTAACCGCATTGTATATTTAAGAATAGAGCAATCAGACACATCAAAGGGGTATCTCCCTATTGTTCTACCTACAGATACGCCAGTGCGTTTTCCCCCAAGGGAAAAAGTTGGTAACAGCACTTTCACGGGATCGGAAGGGTTTTATACACCTCGCAAAATCCATTAGGTAAATGTCAGGATGTTTTCTAAAAAAATACCTTTCGTCACTGACAAGTTTCCACTTTTGAGCGCCCTGTTTTGTTAACTTATGGTTATTCAATTGGTCGGGAAATTTTTTCCCAGTTGACGCATGAATTAAGTAAATCGTCGTAAAAATTTTAGTTGCTTTGGGACTTAGTTGAGCTAATATTTAAAAATTTGCAGAAATGTTACGACAAATCCAGTTTAATTAACTGAATTCATTGCCAAGAACATTGAAATTAAATTACCCATATTAACTTTACTTTTTGAATAACGGTCTCTTTCTCACACTGTGATGAAATCACCAGCTCTGCTTATGCATGTCCACAACTAATAGATCAATTCTTAAACACAAATGGAATTAGAATGGTAGTCCGATTGCAGCTGGATCTAACAATATTAACACTAACAACAGGGTTCGAACCATGTTTTGTTAGCACATAGAACTCCAATCGAACGGAATCTTGACCGATCCCTGTGAATTAACCATTTATACACGTTAATTTCGATATCCAGTCCACTTTAGTGTTTCATTTAGATTTGTCCAGGCTTCAATATGAAAATTTAATGGGCATAATGGAAGCAGGCATAAAAATCGCACGGTTTAAGTGGATTTATCAAATCTTTGAGGACATAGATTATGAATCCGATGGACAGGAGCCGCAATTTTAGATTGATTATCAAACAAAGGGGTTATAGTAATCAAATGTACTCATAAGCAGAACACGCAGCAAAACTGGTGAGTTTTGCAAGCTTTCAAGGTGTCTTGGAAATAATTTCTAGCTAACGTTTCCCAAGCACGAGTGGCTTGCATCCTCAGGGGTGTTTTGCGCGAAAGCTTTAATGTAAGTCTCGTGATTGATGAATGAATTAACTATTTGATAGAGCTCGCAGCATTTTATACAAGGGAAATTAGTTTTTTGATTTTATACAGTATCCTCATTGTTAGATATACCTTGATCAATCTCATTGCAACATGACGTCACAAAACGTGACGTCAGGCGCCAAATGAGCGACGTCTTTAATTAAGTCGTGTTTCCCAGGCACAATTGATGTGTTGTGAAAGCTCAGCGAACTATGAAAAAGGACTCCCATATTAACATACAATCTAGCAACACTGTATTAAAGGCTATATATTATTTTATTTCTTTAAAATATTTTCGATAATTGCATAAAGTGGCCCTTCGTCTTATATTATATCAACGTAGTCAGTTTTGTTTTATGAACCCACTTTTGGATGCCGGAACAAGTTCGTCTGAAAGTCGACACTTTAAAAGAAGCAAACGGTTTAAAATATTGATTTTAATAGGCAAACACGAAAAACATACATTGGAATTTCATAAAATGATTAGTTTTATTTTGACTTGCAATTACATCTTTGTAAATATTTAAATATTTAGAAAATTGTATTTACAATTTTTTTTTAAATTGGATGAATGAATGATGACAATTGATTGATTTGAATGGATTGAAATGGATATCGAATTGTTAAATAATACTTGAGAAACCAAAGGAAGAAAACTAACGTTTGGTATAATTTTATTGAAATTTATTTAAAACCACAAATATTTTTTTTTTTTGTCGATGAGGTTTTTTTTGTCGATAATGCTATTTCCATGTATTAAATTATAAAATGGAAAAAATTGACCTGTTCTAATGCTTCTTGCCAGGTGGTAAGTACAGTATCACTTGTAACTGTTTCGAAAGACGTTATTTTGGAGTCATAGTATCTCTTGGCTTCAGACCACACCATTTCAATTGGGTTATACTGGCAGTGATATGGAGGAAGTCTCAAAACACGATGACCATGTTTTAATGCCAATTGATCTACTCTGCAAAATAAATAGATTTACATACATTATATCCTGCTAATTGATTCGATCCCTGATAGTTCCAGTATACCTATACTTCTTGAGAGGTAAATGTGGTTTTGTTAAGGTCCAAACGTAGTCTTTCATTGCCAAAGGTGGAAATGAAATATTCCTCTGACTTAACCATTCCATAAGCATTTTTTTTGACCAACTGGGATTGGGAATTTTTTCTACCAATCCAGAATGGTAAGGCGCATTATCCATTATGATTAGCGAGGGTTCTTCAAGGTTTGGCAATAACTGTTCTTCAAACCATTTCTCAAAATTTTCGCTGTTCATAGAATCATGATAGTCCCCTGTTTTGCTACCTGATTTGAAAATTAAGCTTGCATTTTCTATGAATCCCTCTGTGTTGCCTGCATGTAGAATTATGTATCTAACGCCTTCTCCACTTTTTTTTCGCACTGTATTAAGGCTATCATCTTGCCAGCTTTTCCTAAATGCACCTTTACTAAATATCCAAGTCTCATCCAGCACAACGGGCTTCAAGGAAAAAGATGATGCTTCGTTATCAGCGAGCTCCCTTAGAAATTGTAGCCTTTTGTGTGCAACATATGGCATCTCCATTAAATATTTCCTGTTTGAGACTGTACATTTTTTCCAACTGAACTTCATTTTCACCAATGCATCTCTTAACGAACCAAATGATATTTTAATGGTATCAATGCATTGTAGCTTTGACTGCAATAAACGCAGAGTGACATTCTCTCCTAAATAACATAAGATGAAATCCGTTGATAAGAGACTGAACTCTTTATTTATTGTATTCTTACCTGCAGCGTACATTGCGTAAATTCGACTTCTGATAATGTGTTCATGTATTTGATGTAGTGGTGGACCTAGGGATAACATTCTGTTAGTGTTCACGAACTCCTTGAACTCATTATCCCTTTGGACACCATTCTTTGCTAGCTTGTATACTACTACTTGTGTAGATGGTGATACTTCCAGAGCATCACATACTCTCTTTAAAATAGTTTATTATGGTTATACAATTTTGAATAAATAATTAACATAAAAGTAAGGCTATATTTACATTGTACACTGAATCCACATGTAAAAGGGGTTTTCCTGCTGCTTTTTCAAGCTGAAAATAATTTATCAGTTTAATAATTAAACGCTGTTCGCATTCACTGTATCGTTTCGGCATTGTTAATAACAAATGTTATTAATTTAGTTAAATATATATGTTAGTGTCAATGACAATAAACATATAAACTTCCTCTTCGTCTTTTGGCGCTGATAAAACAATACGGAATTAGCTACGACGTGCCCATTGGTTAACACTCATTATCGGACAAAGCGCGACAAGCTGACGTCATCTTGCAATGAGATTGATCAGACAGTACCAGCGTCATGTTGCATTGAAAAATAGCGTCAGAAAAAATAAAGCCACTACCTATCTATTCAGCATTTTCCAGTAAATTCCGACCGATCGAGCGTGTTTCACAAAAGTTCCGTGACATTTGCTCGTCCGATACCTTTAGCGATTCCTTAGCTGACGATGGATTTCCGTCCGTGGTTGCCACCCTTTTTAAATAGCACGATTTATAGCAAAATTCGCTAGAACGATCTTTTACAATTGGAATAAAAATTTAGTTGTTGGCTTGCATCTAGCGGTATTTTTCAAATGCTGAGGGAGAGATTTACCGCAACAATTTCAATAAGGAAAGATTCTGTACTGAAGTCGCTGAACAATCCATATTGGGTCTCAAAAGGGATGTTCTTATTTTTCTAAAATTATATTGTGACTTCACTGTATCGAACACCATTTTAGAGCCAGTTTGCTCAACTGAACGATTTTCTAAAAACTGTTAACAACTTTGAAAAAACACACACACTTTTAAACACTTTTTAAAGTGATTAGAAACTTTAACGCAAAGTAAATTTTATAACAGATATTTTCTGGCTAAATATATATTCAATTATTACTGGAAACTTCCGTTAGGGGTTTTGCTCTGCAATTTAAGGATCTAAGAAAACATAAAAGTTCCGAAATTCGTTCAGAAAGCTCAACAAAATTCGACGTCCGTAAAGCACGGGCAATTTTCCCAACGTGGCGAAAATGAGAGGAAAAATGTTCGGAAAAATGTAAGTATTCGCAAAATGGCAAATAATACCCTGGTTGTATATTTCGAAGGGCCCTGAAGTTAGATATTACAAACAGAATCGAATATGCCGACGACGAGCAGCTTATAACGCGATAAATAAGGAAATCAATTGGGGAAAAAGCGTGCCGGAGGCAGCAGCTTCCACGAAATAACCGAATTTCATACTTAAATTCCCAATTTTTCCATGTCTGCAAAATAACTTTCGCATTTTCATTGAAAAATCATCAGCAACTGATTTGAATCGTATGAATACCATTGATAACTTCGATGAATACTCTTTAATTTCCAGATGGATTTATAGTGGCCCTTATTCCCATATAGGTACATGAACTGCTGTTTCAAATAGGCTAAAAAGTGGAAAAGATGGTAGAAAATGGTCTATTGTTCTAAACTCCGGCGAAAGATGCTAATTCCTTGATATCAACTTGGAGGCCGGCAAAAAGGAGAAATGACAAAATAATATTTTCAAACATGGACCAAAAAAGTATCTGATATTTCGATAAGCAAATTCGATAAATGAAAAATATATAATGAAAACTCTGCTAAGAAGTAGGCGCATCATCCAGCAAACATATGCCTGGAAAATACGAATTGAGGCAATATGTTTACTGCTAGTTGAAGAAGACAATTATATAAAAGTGAAATATTCTTGTAAATATATAATTTACCTTATATTACAATGATGATCGAATGAATGAATACAACTGAAACTGAACAGAAAACATATCTAAACAAAATATTACTCGAATAGCGTTATTTTCAAGATCCAGATCTTCAGAAAGAACCGCAACTTCTGATCGGATGTCGGTACATCCATTTTTGAACAGACCATTTAACATTTAATTGGGGATTTACAATAAATTACTAGGCGATTAAAAATCGGAGATTGTTCGACTGTTCCTGTCCTTAGCTGCAAAGAAAAACTGTACTTCGTTCTACCTTCTCATCTAAGGTTTTATTTAAATACGAACAGGAAGATCATAAATAAGTTATCGGTGAAGAAAACAACTACAACATTACTTGCAATAAATCAACAGAAACTAAATGAAGGATAAGCAAGGAAAATTGAACCTGAATCTAAAACAATATGAAATTAAACATTATAAAACAATTGGGAGAACCAGTCTCGACTTCCCGTAGAGTATAGCAAATTTTAAAGTTTTCATCCATCGAATCTTTTGTCTGTCCGGCTCTCTGAGTCGGATCAGTTCTGATCCAACCGTAATTGAAGTTTTGGTGAAAAGTCCATCAGCAACGCTAAACCTGAGTCGTGATGATTCGCATTCGCAAATGGTTCTTGAACCCTACGAAAATATGCCCATGCCGTTACTTAAGTAAGGTCGAGTCGATGGTTAGCGAACAGTAAAAAATTTGAACCTTATCAGAATTTAATTAGCCACTCTTCCGCCATTTCCTGCTTATTAAATATCGCGTCAAGCCTAATAATATTTCTGACGCACAGTGATCTTGGATCCCATAAATAGCCAAAGCATTCGCTTCTGCTAATTACACTCAAATGCAAAGTCAAAGGTCGATTCAATCGCTTGTGTGCATTCGCTATCATATACCGTCTTATAAGCAAGCTTGAAATTTACTGACTGGACAAGAACAAGGACAAAATACGTCTTTTTTAAGGCATCCGAAGGGGGTATTTATCAGCACATAACTTAAGCATATTCTCCACAAAGCACCCTAATATTCCCCTTTTCAGCCCGACGCAAAATGCCGTATCAACCTGACAGCTAAACAACAAAAAGGTTTTTAACGTGTTATTCCCATGACTAGGTAGATTGCATCAAAATTTGCCTTCAACGTCGACGTTTTCCATCCCGTCTTTCAGGATACGAGAATATATTATCCATCACCTATTGCAGAAATATCCACGTTTTCATGTATAAAGTTCACATAATTCCCCGGAATTACTACTTGCAGAATCGACATTTAAGCCCTGCAACACATCAATTTCGTCGCAGTATGGAAAATTATGCGAACATCTCTGCAATAATACATTGGCGCTTAATGGAAACTGTTGATATTTTAGCTCGTGCTAACTGGGTTATACAGCACTTTATAAGTAAATGGTAAATGGTGAATGGTGTGCATAGGTGTCTACAGGTAAATATTCCTCCACAGATTTTCAGCAGAAGTAGATAATGGTAATAAGTCTTTGTTTAGTGGTAAATGTTCTCCAACAGCAAAAAAAGTTTAACGTTATGTTATCATTAAAATAATATAAGATCAATTAACTTATACAGAATGTACACTTTAATTCCGGTTTTTTTTACAGTACGGGATAATAATGGCCATGAAATTAATTATAATTTTCATATACAGAAATTGCAGAGCTTAATTAATTACCGCCATTAAGAAATTATACAGAAAACCCTACGATTGTTAATGTATGCTCGCATCGAACCTACCCAAAGCAGATTCAGAAACTGCGAAGAAAAATGGAGCATGCATTAAACAGTTTAATTAAAAGTTGATTACCCCGCCTGTTCTTTCCATCAATGAAAAGCAAACCTCCATAATTCATAAGGCAAGATTAACTTCATACCGGGCTCATCAAGCATAAAGCTCAACATATATTGGAGAATCAATACATTTCAGTAAGTTTCTGAAACACAGACAAAATTTTTGTCTATTTCTATCATTACAACGTGATCTCAAAAAATCAACTTTCGGTTGTGGTGATAACAGGTTTCCTGTTGAACAGACTTTGGCAATTCAGAACGCAAGTTGAAGCTAAAACTTAATAACCGACTGAAGGCAAATCTTCTATATACAGAGTTGCATGAATGAACGGAATATTTGAAAATAAACTTTATTTTAATTGAATGTCTGCCAGATTTCGAGGGCAGTTCTCATTTGGGTCACTTTTAATGCATCCGTGTATATGAAATGTCCAAGTCGACAATGAACTATCAGATTCAATATGAGCCCTAGATTATGATAATCGGTCCAAAAGAAAAAATATTATTACTGCAAGATCAAAAAGTTGTTCTTTTTTGCGAACACCCTCTAAATAAAAGAGTAACACTTCTTTTGTTAAGCAGTTTAGTTATATATTTTCTTTCTTTGTCTACTGTGTACAAAAATTAGAAGAGCTATATATTTAGCGAGTTTTGGTGAAATAGACAAGTCGACACAAAACCAGTAAAACAATATAATAATTTTTTCCAAAATGCAATGGATAATTAAGATGCAAAAATGCAATGCAAATTGCAATTTTTTTTCTTAATTATCTGATTAACTGCCTTTAGTTATTGCTCCAAAGTGGGTCAAAGCTCTACACATAAACATTTATTTTCTTTAAGTTCTTCGATTTGTTATTTTATTTTTAGTGTTTTTTTTCGATAGGAAATATATACTTCCACTAATATGACTTTTTGCAAAGTTATACAATAATAAACATACTTAGATGCACATCTTAATTCAGTATATACTATTTTGTAAATAAAATCTATTGTTACTCTTTGAAAAAAGATAAAAAAAAAATTAATCCGCTAATTCAAAAAGTTTTCGAGATGAAGACGAGACGAGAACGTTGCAGCTACTGCTTCTGCAACAGAACTTGTTTAACGAAAGAGTTTGTTATAAATAAATGTATATAGAAGCATAACTATGGAGAAGAATTGTTGAAGTTCATCACGTTAAACTATTTATAAATCTGCAGTGTAGACAATATTAAATTCCAGTACACTTCCGGACCGGATAGATACGGTTGACCCATACCTCATAGCAATCATTATCTAACTTGTCCTAAGTTAATAATAGCTAGTTCCAATTGAAACATTCTACGGGGTGATTCAAAATTGGCATCTCCCCTTTGGCTCTGGGGGTCAGGCCAAGCTACCATTGAATTACTTTAAAATCTTACTTAAGTGTATATTCAAAAGCTAATGTCTTTGATAATACGCCAAGTAGGTAAGTCCTAGTAGTTAAGCCCTTTCAAAAAATGAAACCCACTTTGAATCACCCTTTAGTCACACAATATATATTATTAATGTAGAAACCCCCTTTTAATTTAGGCAATTAATTTACCACTTTCTAGGCCATAAGTTCAAAGTAACAGAAACCCACAGCATATAAAAATTCAGCTCGGAAAAATAAAAATAATAAATGGTGTATAAAAAGTGTGACAAAAATTATAAACCATGAGCACATAACATCTGCACTTTTCCGCTTTCGGAGATATTGCAGTAATAGTTTTGGATGATAAGAAACAACGGCTTGTAAGCAGATATTTGCAAAACTGAAGCAGCATCTCGTGTGCAACTGCAAATCGATATTCGCCTGATGCAATATGTATTCAAATGGCCAACTTTATGCAACCCTGAAAGCCTAAAGAAACCCATTTTGGACGTGTGCAATGGAGTTTCACTGCAGCAAAGCATCGTCTTGAAATTATCGGGTTTCCACTCGATTGCATCAACACAAAATTGAATCAACCGGCCAGAATGGACTAACGGACGACGTGTCCCTGATGCGAAAATTAATATCAGTTACTGGTGATAATCAAATTAGAAAACAGTTTTCAACACCCACTGGCCATACAAAACGAAAATAATAATCATAATAGTGGCGGGGCCGAACCGATAATGTCAACGCAATATTACTGGTCACATAAAGCCTGAACGACGTATAATGGTTGTCAAAATGAAAACGCGATAAACTTCTATGCCACGTCGCAATACGGGAACGGTATTGACAAAAGTTTGAAAAAAGTTATTCCCAGATAGGGCGATCGCAATTCACATCCATCATAGCTCGAATTGAAGTTTTGGGCGACGACTTGAAATGAACACCACAAAAAACTGCTCCAAAATATCACCACTTGAGAATGTGGATGGACCAAACAGATTATCATTAGATGATAAAATAAGTCAATTTACATATTTTCTCATCCCGGAATGTAGGTGGTTGTCACACCATCACCAACATTGCTTATAAAATGGATTTTACAAAAATCCGAAATAAATGCCATTCGTCCAAAGAAACCAATACATTTCTTTAAAAGGCAAAATACATTTTTTGATATACAGGGTGTTTGGGGTAAACCTGTTCAAGACTTAGCCCAATTCTCTCAGTCAAAGTACATTAATTTAAGCTAACTTAGCTATGTACGGAAATGATTCGGTTTGAGTTAGAGATTAAAAATTTGTGTTTTAAGTGTTACTCCATTGTCGAACATCGAGCTAGATAATACACACAGGACCAGTCAACTTATTACTGAAGTATTCAAGCTTCAAAAGAAGCGGCATATATGGGGCTTAAAGTCAACGAGGCCAAAACAAAATACATGCATGTCTCAAGACCAGGCAGAGCTAGGGTAGGACAAAATGTGACCATGGACACATACAACTTTGAAAACGTAAAACTGATGAGTAAAATAAAAATGAGGAACTAATTCGAAGTTTCGAGAGAAAAGTGCTGAGGAAAATTTTCGGACCCACCAAAAACCAGGATACGCAAAGCTACCGAATCAAAACAAATGCAGAACTAAAACAAATATACAAGAACAGAATATACAATTACCAGAACTGATTAACCTCATAAAGGCACAAAAGTTGAGATGGACAGGGCACGTACGAAAACAGCCAGAGGATAGAATGGTTCGCTTAATATGGGACAGAGCACCGGAAGGAAGACGACCACTTGGAAGACCGAGATTAAGGTGGCGTGATAATATAACATCGGACCTCCGGAAAATGGGCATCGCGAATGGTCTAGACGTTATGGAAGACCGAGACAGATGGAGGAAAATCGTTGCAGCAGCCAACGCCCATTAGGCGCTGTAGCGCTACGGAGTAGTAGTAGTATTCATGCTAAATAAGGATTAGGTACTGAACAACTGAATGTTGAAGGAACATTGTTGATAACAATAAAAAAAATTATGTTCTAAAGTGAGGTCATGAATTGAAATTGAGCAGTTTATGAATTGTGCACTTTCGTAATAAAGCTAACGTAAGCATACGCATTGATATGCTAGTTTTCATGTTATGGCTCTGGAAACTCAAACGAAATACAAGCTGTAACGTTAAATGAAATTTAGATGAAGGAGTCTCTACATTATCTCGAATTTCACTAAATATCTCAAGATACAAGATAAAATATTTTACTTACTTAAATACTACTCAATAAATACGTAAAGAGACGAAAAAGGTTCAAATTGAATCAATCACCTCTGCAGAATTTTATTGAAATAAATTTTTGTTGTTAAAGTTTTAAATCAAAAGAAGAAGTGGCAGACAAGAAAACTTCTAAAGCTGATTAGTTAAAAAAATTTTAAGACATAACGCCATTAAAACCTCCATCGCATCAGTGGTCAAAACGTATGAGGTAAAGTGGGAATTGCTATTTTATTTCAACGCCCTCCATTTCAGAAGCGATGCCATTTAGAACAACATTTCGAGTTAAGAAATTTGCCAAAATCAATTCAAAAAGGTATCAAGATTAATCACTGAATCACCCTGTGTAATAGGAATTGACTGGGCAAGCGAAACATAATACACATCCATCACATTGACTCGGGTTTTAGAGCTACAAAAAACCTGAAGAAACAAGAAACTCTATTCACCGACAAATCTTATGTTTCCTAATGCTAAATGCTTCAACCCGGTCTACACGTGAACGAAAATGTTCTTTCAATCAAATATTAATTGAGTATCACGTTTCTTAAGTAATAAAAATTCAATCAACAGCAGCAACATGAGTTCATCTTTGGGACATAAAGGTCGTTATCTTATTGGTTCTTATGTAATTGCAGATGGTTTGAAGGGATATAATTAACCCAATTTTCTTAAAATGAGCTACCAGTCTTGGCTTGCGAATCTACCAGTTACACTTCTTTGCTGCTTGCAAGTCTTCATTTTTAATTCATTTTCTACTACATTGCAATGACGAAATCCCAAATTGTCGATCGACTGGGATGTGAAAAGGAGGTGATGGAACCGACTGTACTCAGAAATATTGAAAATGTACGACTTTTCTTAAAAGGCACATTAAAATCTTCCGTTAAGAGTAGAGTTCAAACGCTCAATATTATATCGGCGGCCAACTCAGCAGGTCTGTTGAACATTTATTCAATAACACAGTAGATCACTTGTCACAAATGTGCCGGTACAACAAAAATATTATGTTTATATAGCCCTTTTTACAGGGGACAAAAATGCTTCCAAGAGAATTAATTTTAAAAATTCAAGAATTACTTAAGGTAATAACCCGCTATGAATAAATGAAGCAAAAATGCAGAAAGACTTTTAAGATAACGCAAGTCGATCCATTTTACATCACAAAATAAGTGGTGGTGTTTTGTGCGCGGGTTTTTGCACATTCTATTGTATATTATCATTCTCCGTAACTGAGTGCGTCGGGTGTACGGTAATCAACCCAAGTCATAACCATAATAAATGATATTACATTTCGATGTTCCACACAACTTACATTTAATGCATTTATTTTTAAAATGAGCTTTGTGCCTTCACTATTGGTGCGATGAATTGGTTTATATTCTTCCTCCATGTCGATAAAAAGTTATGATTATTTAAATAGTTTACACGAAAGTTGCTGATATTCTTTCCCAATTTTTCGTTTCGAAATGTTCACAGCAAACACCTCAATTAGCAATTTCCCATTACACCCCACAAGAGGTTTACTTCCGATTTCAATTTCCAGTGAATGAATCTGTATTGATCATCACATTCAAAGCTTAACCCGACTGTAATATTCCTTCAGCTTTCAAATAATACAAACATATATGAGTCATTCTACTTGTCATGGACTATCCTGAGATTTCCTTTACCAGTGAAAAACAATATGTATATAACATACCCGTAGCCTAAGCAAAACAATGCTGCTATAAATTGAAGTGTGTCACCTCATTCATCAAAAATTAGCAAAGCAAACTTACATTTCCTTGTAGGATCCAACCCATTATTAGCCAGGTAACTGTTTACCAATAACTAGTTGGAGTCTAAAAGCGGCGCATAAGGCAGAGCAACATTAAAGTTAATATCATACCCTCTTCGGTCGATATGTATGGCTGCCTTTATTATGTATTATGCTTTTGCTGTAGTTTGCCAGCAAATTCAATAACGGAGGCAACAAATAATTTTCCAAATTGGCGTTTTATTCAATGACTTGTACGTCTAAGTTGCCTTATTTGGTAGGTAATTGGAGTTCCATCAGATGCACGCAGGCTCAACTTCCACGTCAAAATTGATAAGGAATTCCAGCGAATCGGATCGACATTAAATATAGAGGCATAATTGAGAAACACATAAGTAGTTTGCAACTTAAATTTGATCAAATGGAAATTGTTTTATCGAACCGTAAAATCGAGTTGGAAGCTGATATGAAACGAGTTTATTAACTAATGTAAATTAAAGTATGCATCAACGAATAAAACATGTATAAGCAAAAAGCTGAAATGCTATTGAAACGATCATTATTGAGTTTTAATTAATTCTGTATTAATTACAGTTCAAATTAATGGGCGGGGTAACATTCATTTGATATTACGGTACTATTCACTAGGACAAACGTTAATTTAAAAAATCTTTTTAGGAAACACTGCGGAAAGTTTAAACAACTTTTAAACCTGCACTGTTGTAGACAACTTCTGACTAGTTTGTTTGAGAGGTTCGAAAAATTGTAGTTGTAGCTCTTGAATCAGCAGAAATTATTATTGAATGAATGAACAAAAAACGAACATGGCAAACTTTAAAAACGTACAAACTTTTGTATGTATTTTCACAATAACTTTCTAAACATTTCAGATAATTTAAAGTGATCACGAAAGACACACAAGGCAATTTTCCAGCATCGTCCCTGTATACATCAACTAAACAGTCAATGCTCTCATTTATACGAGTTCTCGTTTGCAAACTCTTCTGGATAGTTTCACCCAATTTTAAATTAAATATACGCAATATTAAATATACAGTGAAAGCACTCACCTTAGCAATTCCAGTAGAGTTTGGGTGCCAGTCCGCGCAGACAAATATCTGAAAAAAACTAATTATTAAAATATTGAAAACAAGAAATAATATTTTTTAATATTCAGTATCTTAAATGTTACCAATAATAAAACCTTTAAAAACCATTTAAGAAGTGATCAATAAAAGCTTCAAATAAAAATAATAAATCGTGCCAAGTACTAAAAACACATTCGGAAGATTGAAAATGAAAATAACATTAATTGTGCTGAACGCAAGTGTATACTCTAAAGAAAGTAATTTGCTAAATGAACAAATTATAATTATAATTGAATAAAATGCATATCCATTCATTTTGGAGTTTTTGTAATGGTTTTCATTTCCAGTTCAATTAACCATGTTTTATCAATGTCTTTAATATATTTCAGAAGATGAAAGCATCAAATTACTACCGTGAACATTGCATTACTCGATTCAAATCTCGTCCTAATTATATTACCCAAAAAAAGTATAAAGTAATACAAAAGTCGAAATCAAGCTCACATCCTAAAACACGTTCGCGATTAGCCAAAAGGCCGAAAAGACCCATGAAATGACTATTCTAGAGTCCTTTGGAACTGTTAATCCGTTTCATGCAATTTTCTATTTTGCAGTTCCGACTAAAATGCAATTACCTTTGCCCGTTTTATCTCTTTATTTCCGTAGGTTTTCTTTTTTTCTGCGCGCTAATTCGTTCTCCAATTTTGCGATTCCGTATAAAAAAAGTAAAACAAAGGTAACACCATCGGATACGTAAATTTTAGACTAATGTTAACGGCCATTTAGAGGAAAATAATCCCACTCATATCTGCGGTTCTGTGGCATGCCACATTTGATGGCAACGTAGTTTTCAATTACCTAAATATACCTGATTTGTTTTAGCAGGAAAGTGCATTATGGAAAGTGAGTGTTGGAATAATTAGTTACTGAAATAAAAAATTAAAAAATCAAGTGCACCACAGGTACACAACGAGCATAAAAATATAGGTCCTAGTAAATAAAATAATTTCTGATTGTAAGGGTTCTCCAAACTGAAAGTCAACTATACTTAGGATGATACTAAAGTAACAAACGCCGAACCTGGAAGCAAAAGAAAATCACATCACAATAATAATGAACCAACTTCTGATAAAGTTTCTTTGGTGTTTAATGGAAGAACTGGATAGAAAATATGACAAAATTGACGAAAATAAAACAAGCAACAGGCAAATTGAAAAAGCTAATAATGAAAATATCAAACAGAGCTCGAAAAACTAACTGTAAACTAACACATGAAACAAATAAAGCTGTACCAATAAAGCTTCATGCTTCAGCATGAGTACAAAAACACTAACGAATAAAAACTTGTTAATAAAAAGCAGTGTTATCGGGTCCTATTGCATAACATAACTGGAAAAAGAGAATGTAATAAAACAAAGCTTCCCTATCGTGTGTACACCATAAAGCAGGATGAATTTACTAACAGACGGACAGAGTGACAGTTAGGTATACACAATCCGAAAATTACGGCAGGGAACTGGGAGATATTGTGTATTTATTTACGCAAAGCTTAAATAATTACTCAGACATAATGGCTAACATGTTGCGCTGCTACGTAAGTTGCTGGTTTCCCAAAGTTGGGAGTGATGCCGTTGAAATGCGGGAAACCCATCCACCGGCTACGTTCCAACTATACGTATTATTAATTAATAAGTCTTGGCATTATTTTTCGTCGCTACATCTATATGTTAATCTATCAAAATTTTAAAATCATTCAGAGGAAGACGTTGAGTAGGTGTGGATAATGATTTTGAATTTCCTATCTCTTTCAGTTCGGATGGTCATCATTCATTTGAATGAAAAACACATAATTTTTTTAAATAATAAATGAAATATTTATGGTATCGGTATATGACCCGGTTCTTAGAACCGTCTCCAGGTGAGAAACTCCTTCTTTGCAAATGAAGAATGTACCAGCCTTGGTTTGAAGTTTAGCCACACAATGCAAAATTTTAATGTAGGTAATTAAACTAAACAAATAAGTGTTCAAATGCAGTAAAAAAGTTCTAAAATAAATAAGAGACAATAAACGCCAACAAACATTAAAAGCGCTCCAAGTGGTAAATACATCCGGATGATTTGCTTTAGTAAATAAATTTTGCATGTCTAAAACACAATTTCGTTGGGTATCAAAATGACCAACTTTATCCTGCTTCAAATAAACGAAAAAAACTGGCAATAATTTGCTATAAAATGCTGAAAAGAAAATTTAATTCCCCTTCGATTATAGTGTATTTGAAATATTTTGTAACACTTGGGAGTTGGTTTATCCATTACAATGAATGATTGATATAAAATATGATAAATGGCTGGTAACAACTAACTTCACTGGTATACTACAACTTTAAAAATCCTTTATCTTTACTTACATTTACCTATCTATATCTTAGTTAAAATTATCCAAAATAAAAGTGGCCACAAGTTACTTAGACGAAACTGTAGTTAAACGTTAATTCTCAACTCTTTCTCTATTTCAACTTTTAATAACAGTTTTTGCTATCAACTATTACGGTTCGGTTGTAGATGTAGTCAATTGTCTCATGTCACGAAAAAAAACTTTCAAAAGTTTCAAAAAATGAGTTAATTAAATTATGAAAATCTGGGACACAGCCTTCTTAAACTCCCATAGGAAATATGAGAAAAAATATATAAAAAAGATTCGGGGTCGTTTTTCCATCATTTGATATTCATACCAGAAACCCTGATGGTGTTTGATGAGTACTTGTCAACAAGTGCTTGTACTGTCAACACCTGATTTTTATTAAACAACCAAGCAATTCACAGTTTACCCTTACAAGGGACTATAAAAAGCCTTGATTTTTTACCGCTTTTCCGTTATAGACATAACATGGCATCTTTGGAGGTCCGCTCCAAACTGTTTACATACCTTTAAAAAAGTAAATAAATCAAATGGTGCGTGTGTACATACATAGAATGAAGCATTTTCTAGACATTTGCAGACAGTGTCTAATTTCATTGGTAGTGGTTAGTCACGATTATCAATTGTTTTCTATAGATTATTTATAGCACTATATTTTTTGTGTGCGTCTGTCTATATGGAAAGTCACAACCTTTTGGATTTGTCCAATTTGGATATTATTCAAAAACCCCACAAAAATTATATTTATAACTCATTTCAATTGGTCATAACTTCTCAATGCAGACACATACCTTTAAATAATTACCCCACGCAGATGGTGTTAATTAAAATGGAATACTTATAAATTTGGACAAGAATTTTGTTAATATTCATTGGGTTCCTTGAATTATTGACCAGACGTGAATAGAAAATGAAATTATTAGTTTTTTATTTAAATAGGGAATTACTTCTATTTCTATTACTTTATGAGTCGGAGTTGGCAGAGAATCTCATGTTTGGTGATTAATATTCCGGGTAGGTTTTTCCGGAACACACACAGCGATAATCTTGTCACATAAATTAATTAAACGATTAACTGTTTCAAAATTATATGTTTGCAATACCAAAACCAGTAGAACTGACCGTCAAATGGAATTTGAATTATGAAGATCAAAAACGCCAAACAGTAAATGTTTGGAACATCCTGTAAAATCTACTTAACTGTGGAAATACACTTAAATTCATTAGAATTCAGTAAGATGATTGAGCCCGACATTTCTTTATATGTGTGGCTTTATAAGCATGCAAAACTTCGCCATATCAAAATGAAATTATCATAAAAAGCGAAAACACCCGGAGGATACATTTTTATTTAAAAGGTTTTGGCACATTAGCATATTTTTCAGATTTGGGCCAGCAGACCCGAAATTATCAAGAGGAATCCGGGCGAAATCAGAATTCACGAAACAATCGGAAAATTACGAGTCGTAATTGAGGGGTCTTATTCAAATATTTCCTGGGATGTAGTCAAAATAATTGATATAATGTTCTGCGATCAAGTCGAGAGGTCCCTGTATTAAATTTCCATTGATCGAATAAATAATGAGAATGGAACTTTGAGTTTTGTGTTTGCTACCGATTTACTGTCAGCGGCAATCACATGGCCATTATTGACTAGTAAATAATTAACCCGAGCTCAAGCTGGTCTGTTAATTTAACGTATCAGGATTAACAGGAGACAAGAAATGAGGTCAACATCCAAACACATAGTGGATTGTTGATTTTGGATGTTACCAAGTCTATTAGAGCATCCTACTTAACTAGTGAAGCGAATAAACTAAAATTCGGCATAAATAAATCAGTGCTTATGATCAGTTCAGTGCAATTCCCACAAACAGATGAACATATTTATTGTGTGTTGATACAAATATCATACACAACGTCGGTAAAGTTTTAGTGCATTTTGAAACAAGTTGACAGAAATGCATGAAGTTAAATCCAGTTCAGGTGAAAACGGTAGTCTATGCAAAGCATAGAAATGTATTTTGTAAAATAGGTCAATTAGTAAATACATTTTATTTACAAAATGGTATTCAGCGCAAGTTTTCAAGCATTTACCTCATTCAAATTAAGAACTGCAGTTGCCTTTAGCAGCTTGGCTTAACTGCAATCCAACTTGTAAACCATGCAGAAGAAAAATGGAACAAATATTATGGTTTATGATTGCTCATGCATAAAGTGTCAGTTTTTTAGAGTTTAAAAGACAAGTAAATTTTACAAATAATAATCAAAGAATCAGGAACTTTCCCGAACCAGAAATCTTCACAACAACATTATAATGTTAATATTAATTCCTGATTATTAATTACAAAAATATATTATAACTAAGATTACAATGTTATATTATAAAAATACATAATTAACTATTTCGATTCCACATCTAATGGGGTTGTAACTAATGTTGCAGCATTAATATAATGCGATGTTAATGCCACTATGTTAATAAGCACATGAATCAAATCAGATGTGCGTCTTAAGTAAGTATAAATTTGAAATAAAAAGACCACGATTAAAATAAAATAAAATTACTATGGATGGCACAGAAAGAGAGAGACTTCGTTATTAAAAATATTTTTATATACATACATATACGGACTCTTGACGATTTTAAAGTGAAAATTTTGATTGAAACCACTTTGAAAAAGTGCACATCTTAAGTCATAGAGACCAGAAGAAACGGCTTTTTTATTTCCATCGAAAATTTAATTTTTTATCCTTGAAAAAACATAATATCGTTATTTTGTATATGTACGTACTAGACCACCTTGAAAGCAATGTTTGGTGTGAAAGAGGATACTGAGATTCCAAAGTAAGTTGGATGTCCTTAGTTCATGTTGGTGTGGAGAAAATTAACTGTGATCGATATGATATTGTTCAATGTTTGAAAAAAGGATTTTCAATAATCCGTAACTTTTGTTTCAGTTTCAGTACTTTAAACGAGAAATGTCCACCCTCTATAGAATAGAGTGGTACAATACAATGAACATAAAATGTAAAAATTTTAAGCGTTGAAAGTGATTGCACTTTATCTTACAATTCAGTGGATGTTTAACTAAATCTCCAGCTCTACGGGCCGTAACACACAGGTCCTGAATTGTCCAGCGCAAAAAGGAGTGAATAATTAAATAAACGCGACCAAAACTGTTGGAAAACAACGAAAAGCGGTGCAAACCTCCTGAGATTGACACAAAACGGCCTTAACTAGCTGAAAAGCAATTTTCCAATCAATCGTGTGGCAGACTGCCGAAAATCACGTCGCGTACTCTGAAAAACCGCGCCGGAATAGGGAGAAACAATTAAGAGCTTTCAGCTGGAGCTTTTCCACTTGTTTCTCGTGAAACTGGGTTAATTTTGGAATGCTCGATTTTGACATAGTGCTTTGGTTTGTGTATGATTAAAACTGACGCGGAAGAAAACGCTTTGCCACCAAAAGGGTGCTTGAATGTTTTAAAGTCGCAAAACCAATTACTGTTACAGCGCTTTATAATCTCTAGTACTTCAGAGGTAACATGAAAATACCATACGTATCTGCGGCTCCTGTACTACCAGAAAAAAGCTCTAGATGATGGCCATTATTAAATACGAGCTGATGCGAGCATCAAAAGGAACCCGCAATTAAACTGCACAAGAATCGTTGGCTGCTAACTTAATTATTCTCTGCAGAGTGCTGCTGGATGTCTTCAAAATGTCTTGGCATTGTTCTTCACTTTTTTGCAGGTAATACAACGCTAACAGATTGTAATTTGATGATAATGGCACATTTGTGAAATATTAGCTTGGTACAAAAAATGACCATTTCATTTCAAATAATAACATACCGTAAGGATTTAATATTCATTGCAAAATGTCAATCACCACCTGAAATAACCGACAAAAAATATATCTAGTAGAACTCGTGCTCTGAATGGTTATTTTGCATTTTTTAAAACCGCTAAATTATGGAAGATCAATGACATAGTGTGCTTAATAGCATATTTTATCTGTACTAAAATCTCCAAAGCCCAACAACTCCCAACCCGAAATGACACAGTTTAATCTGAACCTCGCCTGTTACTGCAGATCTAGTAAAATAGGTTTAATCGCTTCAAAATTAAATTTCGCACACCCTGAGTGACTGACATGAGCTTTTGTTGTAAATTTAATAATTAACTTTGCGCGAACAAAGTGCCCTGCCGTTTTACTGTATATTTAGTGTGAAAGGGAAATTATAAAGCTCGACTCTTAGATTGTCTGCAAAAAGGGCGTGTTTTGGTGGCGAAAATCTAAATTACTCACAGGTTTCGTATTCGATGTTTATTACAGGGGAGCTCTAAATGAAAAGCTCGATCGTTGGGGCAGAAAGTTCGTCCAGACATTTTTCATTGCAACATTGATGTTGCAAACAACATCAATGAAACAAACAGATCGGTAAAGATTTGCCATTTTCTGTTGATCAATGCAATCTCTCAAATCAATATATTCATTTGAGGCTCTTTTCTCAGCAATAAATATGTAGCATTTGAACGGTCTTCAATACAGCACGCATTAAATTGGAATAAGAGGCTTCGACTTCATAATCAAATTTCTTTTAATTTTCTTAAATGCGACCCGGAAAATTAAACAAAATTATTTGAATTTCCTAGCTATTAGAAAGTCAAAAAGTACTATGTTTATTGTTATCTTTAACAAGGTATTTTATTCTTATGAAAATTGCTAGAAAAAAAATTATTAGAACTTGAAAGCATTTTTTGCTACAAATTGAGTCCCTTACGAGAGAGCGTTCTCTCAATTTATTAGAGCGTGATTTGGGACACGCTTTGGAGCACTTGGCTTTGAGAAAGTGCAAAACTAATCCAAACTATCTATCGAGCAAGTTTCCGGATAAATGGATAAGCAAACAAGTTTCTCAGCCACCTCATTTGCTAGACATTAATCCCGTCGACTTTTTCTTTTCGGGTTACAGTAAAAATTACGTTTTGTTGACGGATTTAAACTAAAGTGACGAAAAGTAGTATATTTCGCAAGAAATACTCGAAATATATTGAGAAAAACTTTAGTCTATGGCATTAAGATGTAACGAAAGCAATGGTGTTTTTGTATAATACTGCATATTGTTTTAACTTGTAAAATATTTTATTCCGTTAAAACTATTGTGCAAAAGCGATACATAAAACACAAAGGAATCCCACTTTACGCTTTCAAATTATCTTCAATTAAACAATAGATAAACATTAGCAGTAAGAATAGTAAAAAGTTTCTATAAATTACAAACTTAAAGCGCTTGATTAGCACGATTCTTGGAATATTTCACTTGATTTAAAAAGGACATTTGAAAGTTGATGATTCTACCCACTTCATCGCAGGCTATATTTATGATCATTCTGTACTCATCATATTTTTCTGACATCCGAATAAAGCCGCATGTACAGTAGTAGTAGTAAACATCTTTATTTCTAAAAAAGGCTATCGACCTATCGGTCTTTCTGCCCTTGTTTAATACATGTAGTCTTATTATAACTTGAGAACCATTTATAACTAGATTCACATATTAGACATGTTTGACACACAGTACTATTCATGCATTGAAAGAAAATTGGGAGAACGAAAAATATAGTCCGAAATATAATAGTTACCCATTGAAATCTAAATTACATCTGAATTAAAAAAAAAAACAAAGTGTCGAGTTAAGATAGATTCCGATTGAGCAAAGGAACAACTTTATGTCAAGAAGAACTGAAAGAACTCTGATGCAAAACTACCTCTCAATACAAATGAGAAAGGTGTGGATTTGTTGAATGCATGAATTTTCTAAAAATCAAAGAAACCAATCAGAAGTAAAATCACTAATGAACTTAAAAGAAGCTAAAAAACTTTTATAAAAAACAGTAAAAACACAAGCAACTGAATTTATGATTGTTTGCTTTTTGTCAGCAATTTTCGTAAATTTGAGGGAACATCTGCTAATGGATCTTCAATACCACGTACATACAATAAAAATTCGCACAAAAAACGGGCTTTTCTTTACGATTTCAATGATAATGTGGAAATTTGCTATTCATTATGTACAAATTAATTATAAAATTAGTTTCACTCTAAAAAACATTAACAATTCCAAAAAAAAAGAAATATTGCATTAGTTCCAGATTCAATTTACGTCCTGGACATGATCAACGCCGATTCCATAAAACCATCGTATTTAATTAAAATTAGTTAGTTATAAATTCCATATCATGCATAACCCAGTTACGTCAACGAATTGCGTTCAACTTTTATCCGATCCGATTGTACCGTAAAGTTTCAAAAAAACCGGCATTATTAAATACAGGAGCATCGGAATTAAAAGCTGCAAAAATCGATAATCACAGCTATAAAACGAATTATTATAATTATAACTTTTACATCAGGGCTTAAATAAAATCGCCCGATTGTAATGAATACGTTTTGGACGTTGCCGACAATCAAAAATATAAATCTATAAATAAAAAATTCGGCATTTCATTGGAGTTCAGAGAAGAAAGTTATAACATCCGGGTTGGTTGTACCTACTGTTCGCAAAGCACAGGGATGTAACAGGGTACTGTATATTAATGGTTTAATATGTAGAAAAGTATCAACTTATAAATGTAATGATCTTCACTAGGTTTAAAATAAAAAGTAAATTTGTCGTGTTCGTACCCAACATAGGAAATAGATGTGTACTACTATAAAATACAAATGTACTTGAATTATATCAATTAAGAATATTAGCAAAAATGCTTGAAGATTACAATAAAATGTGAAACAGTCTTAAGCAACTAACATATTTTGCCTATACATTCTGAAATTTTAACAATACCATATGAACGTTATAACATATCACGTTATAACTAACTACACGGTCTTCAATTTTAGATTTGGCTTTTTAGCCACAGCCATAGTATAAAAACGGGCATTTCAATATTGTTTTTCCATATTTTTAAATGAAAACTATCTAAACTCAGCCCAGTAAACTTAAAAAGCAAACATTGTTTTCTGTCATGATTAAGAATTGCTAAAACATCGTAACAATACTAATAATAAACGCATAGAGAGGCTTAATTAAGCCGTACTTTGCGCGTAGATATCCCTTTCTGATAAACTATTTTCCAGTACAACATGTTTGCTGAAAATAAATGTCATGTTATACTGAGGTAAACACATTTCAGAACCGTTTTGCATTCAAGTTTTTGTAGCCAGAAATAGCTGGCATGCCATGAGGGCAAATATAATCAAGCAAATTCTTCGGGCTTCTAATTTGAATAAAGAACCAAACTTCTAAGACACACGTATACTGGGTGTAATTTTTGAAAAAAGGGTTTAGCGATGGGTGAATTGTAATTGATTGCTGCAGTATCATGTATTTTTTAACTCTCCGTCGAAGGTAATCGAGGTTCAAAATAATTCGAAATGTAATTTTTTTTATGCTTTTATGTGAAAACAATTAAGCATATAAATTTACGTGGCGGTACACGTTATTTAAAATATAGTTTAAGTTAGTAGTTCACTTTTTCCTTTTGACTTCAACGAATAAAATGCCGCAACTGCTTAATTTTTACTGACTACATTCCTATATCTTTTGTTTTCTTCTATTTGACGGGTCGAGAGTTAGCTTTGACATTGGCTGTTTTATCTAAAACTAGCCACATACATACATATCTAAATACATTATTTTCGTGTCTTCATTGTAAAGGGTAAAAAAAAATTAACTATTATTGTGCTCCACCTAGTCCATCCCTGGCAAACCGAAATGCTAAAAATCTTTTCATGGGTTCTTTTTAAGAGCAATGATGTACTGTTCATTGTATGAAAAAATAATTAAATTGCATGAAGTATTCTAAAAGTTATTTAAAAAAACGATTCTCAGGTGGCTCCTTTAGAGGCCTGTATCTCCGTAGAGGGGCCCTCTGGAAATTTTTTTATAGAAACTTGTTAAGTTTTTTTAATGTCCCCTGTACAAATTCGAGAGCATGCCCACATATTCCGGGACACCCTGTATAAGTGCCAGTTACTGTTGCTTCACTTATTTTGTTTCTTTATGTAAAACTGTTGGAAATTAAAGGATGCATATTTTGAAAATGAAACCCGAGTGTTTTTCAGCAGAAAGAAAAAAATATATAAACCGCTTCAGAAGTAATTTCTAAATAAACCTCTAAATAGTTTAACACACTTAATTTAACAGCAGCATTACAGTCTGTTGACGGCCCAAATAACATAGAAAGCATAAACATTAACAACAAAAGAAAAATTAAACCACCACTTTCCGTTCGAAAAGAATGAGGGTCTCAAACAATAGCCTTGCTGATACATCAGTACAAGGAAAAGCTACCAGCAGCAGCAGCAGCAGCAGCAGCTTGAAAATGATCGTTGCGTGATAGTCACTTTCCATTTTGAAACCCCAACACCGCTATATTCGAAAATTAGACTTTAATTAATTTCTGTCAAGCAACGCTTAAAACTTTTGTAATAATTCGTAGTTATGCTTCCAGACAGCTGGTATGTGAGCTATGCTGCCGTTATACAACTCAATTCAAACGGGCGTGAAAAATACCGAGTCGCCGGTACGCCCCTTTTGTCTATTTTAAAGACAAGTTAATTTCGGTTGTCTATCATCTGCCCCCTTTTGTTTTCGGTAACAATGCTAACGCTAAAGCTTTGGGTACATTTGTTTTCCGGCTGCTGCTAATGTATTACAACGGAAATTATTTTTTTTGGGAATTTCATTACAACCCGGAAAGAAGAGGATGCCGCCCTATTACGATAAGGGTGGCATAGATTCCATTTCACAGGCGAAATTTGAATAATAAACATTTTTTCCGCAATGTTAACAAAAAGTGAGTGGTCGATTTTTTCAAGTGCTTTACTGCTTTAAAACCATTTTTAAGCATAATTCGCCTAGAATTAAGCAATAGAGCTGCCGCGGTCATTTCTACACTACTGAATAAAGAATATTTGCAGCTTCCTTAGAAAAAACGAAAAATTTAACATTCTTTTCAGTTTGACGCGGTTTTAACAAAACTGCACCATCGGCTCAAACATGACGCCGATTTTCCGATCGTTTCTCACGAACCATTAGTTACAGATCCCGATTTCCTACCACTAAATAGAGGATTAAAAACCCCATTTATAAAGTGTAACCATTGTTGTGTATATTTTCCTGACTGTACTTCAATTTATTTTTATTTTAAATAATAAACATTTTTTAATAATAAAAACATTTTAAATAATAAACAATAAAATTGACTGAAACCCAGGAAAAAATTTTTGAAATAAAATAAAGTGTAACATCAGTTACGAAATACTGGCAGATCACACAGAAAAAAACGAAATTTTTGCATAATTTTAAGTTATACGCCTTACGCGGTTTTTGCAAAATTGAACCATCGGCTCCAATACACCTCCTATAGAGAAAAACTTAAACCTAACAAAGACTGACATAGACAAAGTGAAACAACATATACATGACTACATTCAATCACAAGCACAGTTCAATAGAAACCATACAACAACAACTTTCACTAGCCATAGGAAAATTTAGCCCGGAAATAAAAAATGCTTTCTACCGACATACACTACCCAAATACATACTGAGACTAATAAAACATAAGAGAGAACTGTACAGACTATATACAAACACTCAAAATAACGACCTAAAAAAGACAATGAACCAACTTAACAGAAACATTAAAACTCTGATTGGACAATAGACAAATGGCTAGAAACATGTAAAGAAATACAGAAGGACAAAGGCAAAACATACTGGCGAAAAATTAAGAAACTGGCGCAATACAGGAAGACTGGCACTACTGACACAATTGACGAAAACGGAATAGAACGTACACAGACAAAGAGAAAGCGGACGCATTCGCCAGACACTATCAAAGGGCCTTCAGCATATCGACAAACCCTAACTTCGACAATGACAACTGGAACTTGATCAACGACTGGTACTTGAACTGTTTTAACAACTCACCAAACTATGCCTGCACACTGATCACAGACACAGAGTACGATGAAGCCCTAGCGCACATCAAAAACACTGCACCGGGGAAAGATAAAATTAAAGCAAAACTATTGAAAAGCCTAAGTCAAGAAACACACAAACTGATCCTAACTGAATTGAACAACTGCATCACAAATGGCAGAATCCCAAAATCATGGAAAAACGGCTTAATAATCCCTATACCCAAAATGGACTGGACAATACACAACCGAGCAATTACAGACCAATTACACTGCTACCAGTACTTAGCAAGGTTTTTGAGTACATAATAGGGCAGCGACTGGGAAAACTGGTCGGAAAGTACATACGATCGTATCAGTTCGGATTCAAACATCAGCACTCGACTATTCACCCACTCTTCACTCTGACTAACAATATACAAACAACCCACCTAACTGACAGAAAGACAGCTTGCCTGTTTATGGACATTAACAAAGCTTTTGATAGTGTTTGGCTTAGAGGCTTACTATACAAACTATACAAACTACACACACCAACATACTACTACACACCATAAAGAACTTACTAGAAAACAGACAACTACAAGTACGAATTGACAAACACTGTCATTTTCTTTTTCCCCTGAACAAGGGCTCCCTCAAGGATCCCGCTCTCACCCTTTCTCTACAATATATACTGCCATGACATATACAATTACAACTTACCAGACAAAAATCAAATCGACAGATCGGCATACATATTACAATACGCAGACGACACGGCACTTATTGTACATGACAAAACTACTGAGAGAGCAGCTCAAAGACTCCAAACACTAACAAACAACACAATGACATGGTTTTATAAATGGAGACTAACACCAAACACGTCAAAAAACCAACTTCTGCTAACAAACCACAGACTCAACGCTGACTCCCCTACAATAACTGCAGACGGCCCAAACGACACAACCAAAAAACGACGTAAAATACCTTGGAATCACAATTGACCACAAACTTAAATTCACTAAACACATACGAAACATCAGGGCAGAAACAATAAAGAGAACAAAACACTTCCGATCACTAACCTACAAAGAACAGAGGAATCAGCACAAACACCCGCCACCAAAATATATAAAGCTATTTGTAGACCCTTGCTAGACTTTGGACATATACTCATGACCAACGGAACAGAAAGGACAAAACGTTATACACAAACAACAGAACAAATTGCACTAAGACTAATAAGAACTAACACGAATAAGACACCCCCAAAACCCACTACACAACCCCCCCACCCAACTACTATACGAACGCACAAACATGACAAAGATCTCGGAAAGACTCATACAGCTACAGACCAAATGGACAAACAACCCCTACAACTGGACCATACTGAATCCCCTTTGTCTTACAAGACCAACCAGACAATCCCGCTTCCGCTTCCCTACATTAACGCTACTCGAACACTTACAAACGCAACTGACTAGTGGACAATAAAATAATCTCTTCTTGCCACTGAAATTTTATTTAGTAATATCGTTAACCTAGAATAAGAGAATTTTCATATCTGTTTTTTTATTTAGATTAAGACTACATGTATTAAACAAGGGCAGAAAGACCGATAGGTCGATAGCCTTTTTTAGAAATAAAGATGTTTACTACTACTACTACTGAACCATCGGCTCAAACTAGTCAAAGATGATACCGCTCATTTCCTCATATCTCAAGAACCATTAGAGGCACACTAGTTTTTTTTTATAATTGTGTAGAGAATTAAACGCCTTACTTGCCAAAGGAAAATTTAGGCATATTTCACATAAAACGCAAAATTTGAATATAACACATTTAGGTACAAGATAAGGCAATCGTTTCAAACATGACGCCACCATTTCACACTTATCTCTGGAAGAAATTTAGCTACCGCGATAATTTCTACACCATTCGATAGCAAATTAAATAGCATTTCTGAAGTGAAAATATTGGCAATTTTCTCCCAAAATCAAAATTTTGGTTATATCTGCAGAACAAATTAAGCAAACCCCCTCATTTCTACACCACTTGATAGCCAATTAAATGACACATTTCCAAAGTGAAACTTCGTTTGAGAAATATTAACAATTTTCACACAATCGTGAAATAACATTTTGTTGCATGAAACATATTTATATATTGTTTGAATCATGTTAACTTACACTTTTCTGCAGTTGCACGCAAAGCAAATCACTGAAAAGGCAAAAGTCGAATATAAGTAGTTAACCAGAACATAATATAAATAACAATAATCAAATCCATTCGCTTATTAGCTACTGTAGTAACATAGACCCGGTTCTCTGAATGCCATTTCAGCCAGTGGTAAAACCCACAGAAATAAAGCTACTGAGAAACCGAGAATTCCAGCCATACTGAGATAAATAAAGGCTTTCGCGAGATTGTCATTTAGAAATTCTTCACGTAATTTATGTAAGTTGGAATAGTAATAGCAGGATAATTGGTAAAGTTCTTAGGCGGCTAATTCAATAAAATTCATTATTACGTGTCGTTCAGAGTTCCTCAAAATCAGTACTCTAATATGTCGTAAATAGGTATTAGCAGTTGAAAATTTATAAGTCATACCCTCGAGAACTAATACCGGAGAACCAATAAGTAATGGGTTTAAATTTCAAGGCGAGAACGACATTTTATTGCACTACAGTTTCTGGTTTTTTTTTTCATGGGGTAAATGTGAGTTGCGGCCAAACCACATTGTACTAACAATCTATAGAATTAACCTATGGCGTAATGCCGTACTGCTGATTAAATTACATCCATTGAACGACCCGGGACTTGGACAAATAGAGCATTGTATATGCATTGAGAATTCGTGGTTACCACAGGCACACCACACCTCTAATCATACATTTTCCTATTAATCAATCAAGTCTATAACACTAATCAGAATCTCCATTCGTGTTAAACACAATTAACATAATGTAACCATTTCTTCTTGCCGTGTCTTCATAAGGTGACGAAATATGTAGTGAATTATATTGAAGCAAAAATCAGAAGATTGAGAAAGATGCTAATAGATAAAATTGAGGGGCCCATTTAAATCTCACAGCTTACTTTTAACATTAACTAAAACCGTTGTGTTAGTTGTTAGTTTTCTGGTGCCCTCGATACTACAAAACAAGTACAAAAATTGGCTACAGCGTCCCACCACACCCTATATACATTTCTTTTGTTACACTAGTTTGACTTACACTCACTGTAAGCAGAAACAAAGTTTCAAAATATCTGAAACCATACGACTTCTTTCATAATCATTTTGTTGTTCCGAACCTTTGTAAAATTAAATAATGGATGCCAAAGTACCGTACCTATTTCCAAAGTGCATTCACAATAAGATAGATTTGTCTGCTCACATTTCGACCATTTGCTCTTCATTAACTTAATAGCAAGCAAGCCTACTCAACAAATCCTCATTTATTAAGCAATAGTTCCTAATTTTGTATGACGAAACAAGACCAATATTTTTTATATTGACGGCCAACAAATCATTATTAAAAATATGCATATTCAGCTCTCATTACAGACATTCACAATGGGCAATTTACATCTATTGTGTCATTGCACAATTAGCTATGAATGTAGATTATTCAAGCATCAATATAAATGTGATATAAACGATTGAGTATTTCGATTACTTTACTCACAACTTGAAAGTGTTGCCTTTGCCTCAACGCACATCCTGTATATTAGACGTATAGAATTTCAGGATATCCTTCCCCTTTAACAAAACAGATCTACACGAAATAGTAATCTATATTTAAATGGCCAAGGTCTGCTTATTTCAAATTGCTATGGCAGACCCCATCATTTTTTCTAATATCGATGAAGTAATACAATACAAACCGTATAATAAAAGGCAATTTGATTAAAATATCCATGAGTTGGAATCCGCCTGTTTCACTAAAATGACCGTATCTGATAGGGATTCATGTTATAGTCCAATTTATACTATTTTTTCCCGTTGGGATTTTACTGCCCATTTTGTATCAACCTATAATCGACAATAAATACTTGAGTAAATGTAACAGACTTTTATAGATCAGTTATTGAGAGCAATATTGATGTTTGCAAAGTTATCAGATTTATAACAGCAAAAATATCAATCCAAAGTAAACCGATTGTTTAAAAGTTTTGATTTTGCAACCATCTCCCTTTGAACAGTAAACAGTGTTTTGCCAGCGAACCTGAAGGGGAACCTTTGCAGTCGGTTTGTATTTAAAAAATGTTGACTATGATTATTCGAGTTAATTTAAACAAATAAATTCGGTATGCGGAATGCTGTGTTAATAACACTCCTAAATAACGTTTTTTTGTTTTCCTTGCCGTAATTTGCTGAAACTTTAATTACAGCGATTACTGCAACATACAGAATTCCCACGTTGACAAAAAACATGAACTATTACAAGAAAAAGCATTACTTTTTATGTGACAACCCTCCTGAATTATTATTATTTACTATTCAGCTTATAATAAACAATGAGCAATAATCACAATAATATGTGCTTTACCAAGAAAATATAATTAGGTTTATGTTAAACGTAACCATCTAATTTTCAGAGTAAAATGATCTCATCAGTAGCCAGCCAGCACTCCATATTAATTGTCAACTGCGTCTATTAAGTTGGTTTATTACCGACTTAATTCAAACTATTTACATTATTTTGTAGCGTGAAACACAAATAATTCATAAGGTAGTATGGTATGTAAACAATTAAATTTCAGATTTATATAAAAGAAGAAAATTTATTCTGATTAGTTGAAGGCATTGAAAACAAATATTTTCTTTTCATTCATTTCGCAAAAGTAATTATAGCGGAGCAGTAGAATCTTTAAATTACAACCGGATGTGACCTGATTATCATCTCTTGAGCTGCATTTAAAAATAAATAGGTTTCTTTCTCAATCCCCTTGTATAATGAAAAGACAATTAATAAAGGCATTTCTGATAAAGCAAATTTGTGCTGCCAATTTATATAAATTATGAAATTCTTTGGATCCATTTCAACGTACGGAAAAACTGTTTACCGCCGATTTTTTAACCCACCTTTAACATATTATATAAGTAATAGCAAACAGTTTTCTAAATTGCGCTTCTCTTGATTGTCATCTTATTAAAGTGAACAAAACAATTTTTTCGTTTCTTATTAAATCAACTTTCGCTCTATACGAGCACCGTATTTAGTCAACAATTCTTGTTTTGAATGTATTATAACTTTGAAGACAATTAAATTCAATCAGACACTAATGCAAACCCCTAAGATTTTTTTAAAAGTCCATTGTGGGTCTTGTAGTATTTGAATTTTCCATAATGGTAATAAACTAATATTTGTATACCACTAACCTGTCACCATTATTTACTCGATTTCCCTAGGGAGAAGTAGTATTTCTCTCCCTAGGTCAAAAAAATAATAAAAAAGGTCCCTAGGTAAATAATGAAAGATGTTTAACTTTTTCATTATGTTTAGTTTGCTCACCTCTCCAAGTTCAAGAGAGATTCCATCCATTTCCACTTCTAAATCACTGTAACTTTAAGATTCACTAATTTTACGCTTTTTCCAGAAGTTTTTCATAGAACTTTTATGTGTTTTCTGGAGACCGATTAATTATATTGCGGCAATTGGACAACTGACCGTCAAGGTATCAAATATTGTGACACTTCAGAAAATTAATGGGAAATTCAAAATCTACTAAAATCAATTTAGACAATTATCAGGTGTAATAACACGAGAACTTATAAAATACCAATAATTTTTCCAACGATTGCATGCTTTCCATAATTTGCAAGGAAAATATGGTATTTAGTGAGATTATTTCTCGAATCAAATATGACATTAAGAATTTTTGAGAATTATTTGACATCAATCACCTGAAAAAAACCAGTGGACAGTAACATTTATTATGATTCCATTACAACGTGAAATTACCGCTGTAAGTTTTTTTGAAAATTATCGAATTACCGTTTATTAATACCTTTTTTGCCCCATAGTATTAGTATAGATGAGTGAAATAATCCACGTTAGTAGTAAAAAAATTATATGTATACTTCGGTCGAGAAGGCTATTATAAACCTCGCACATTATATAAACGTGATCGGTATATAATAGCGTACTTCTCGACCTTGGTATATAATGTAATACTAATAAATATATAAAAAGTCACTGAACATTTTACAACATGTAAAGAAGAACTTTGGTATGATAATTTCCTGCTCATGTAGCCAAAAATGGAAACGTATTGATTTCTTCCCTTGATGGAAGTCTTTTACACCAATAATAACTTACAAATTCGAAATGCAAATGTGCATTAACCAAAATGAAAATATTTGTTTCGCTTCGCTCCTAATAATAACAATAATATGAATATTTAATTCGGAATATATTTATTATACTGCTATTTTTCATTAAATATAATTTAAAATTATGAAATGAAGCCATTATGTTTGATACGCTCATAAATAAAAAGCGGAATAGGAAAATAGGCAAGTGGAGCGTAAATTTGGTCCACGGATGTAGCATTATGAAAACCATAATGGCCAACTTTATAATATCCATAAAATAAAAATTGTAATTATTCAAAAAGAATGTAATGAATTAATGAATCGTATATTAAACTTATTTTGGCCACAATCTATTTAAGCAAGAATACACACCCTAATACAAGATTTTTTAATTCATTTTGTCGAGTGTGAACACACCAGTTTCTATAATTTTACAAACAATGTAAATTAAGTATTTTTTTAGTGACTAGAAGGGATTTAAATGCAGGGACCTTGACCAATAGGGAATTCAGATCTGCTTCGGGCGGTATCAGATTTATTACATTGCCGTATCAAATCGACTATCTACATTTACACCCTGATTACCACACATCCAATATGTCAAATATGTATGTACGTATGTAAAATAGTAAAACCAAAGTCGAGCATACATTACCCGTTAATTTATAAGCATTTACGTGCTTGACACGCCGCCGCTATTATTTATCGTTTTGTTTCTGAGGTTTGGAAAAAATCGGCTACAGGCGACATGATAAATTAAATAACATATTAGAGCAATACTACAAATGTGTCGCTGTTTCAACGTTAATTTTTTGAGCATCAATTCGAAAAAGTCTCTTAGAGTTGCGATATGAAATAATACCGACACGGTGGGTCGATAGCAAGTATTAACATTCCTTAGAGCCAGGGTGAAACAAATCGACATATAAAGAAACTAAAAAGTTCGCCAGGGATCAACTCTCTCCGAAGCATTTAAAATGCAGACGATTAAGATCCTCAACCGATAAAGGCAATCGAGACATGTTATCAGTATTGTACTGTATATTAATTGTATGCAATAATGCTACGGCCTGACGGTATATTATGAGTAACAGACGCCCATAGAATTCAATCGACCAACATTGTATTGATTGATCACATCACTGATAAAGCAACATCAGAATATTTTCAAGTGGGTAAAAGAAAAACTAAATTCGGACAGATTTACACCAAACTTTTAGGACTTATACTTACGGAATTTCACTTCAGAAGAGAAAAGATTGATCATCACTCAAAAACTGCTTGAAAGAATTTACGGATTATGTGGTTAATTCTTAAAAATTTGAATTAAATCAATTGTCTCGCGAACAGTTGTCTTACTTAGTTGCATTAATTTATTGAATGGTTTTAAACTAAAGTGTTCTGGAAACATTAAAACTTTCCAAAAATTATCGATGTGCATTTCGCAAAATCTAATGAATTGAGGTGTCCAGAAAGAAATCAGAAGGTCAAAATAGAGCAAATTAAGGCGTGGAAATTAGTTGGATTCTTCTGAGAGGCTCAATAAACATGAAAAAATATATGTTTTTCAAAATTTCAACAGATAGTACCATTTTTTGGAAACGCACTTAAAGTGGTCAAACAGCGTGTTCAAAAGACAAAACGCATTCCTCTGAAAAATGTTGAATGGTACTTATTGTACATGACAAAACTACTGAGAGAGCAGCTCAAAGACTCCAAACACTTACAAACAACACAATGACATGGTTTTATAAATGGAGACTAACACCAAACGCGTCAAAAAACCAACTTCTGCTCACAAACCACAGACTCAACGCTGACTCCCCTACAATAACTGCAGACGGCCAAACGACACAACCAAAAACGACGTAAAATACCTTGGAATCACAATTGACCACAAACTTAAATTCACTAAACACATACGAAACATCAGGGCAGAAACAATAAAGAGAACAAAACACTTCCGATCACTAACCTACAAAGACAGAGGAATTAGCACAAACACCGCCACCAAAATATATAAAGCTATCTGTAGACCCTTGCTAGACTATGGACATATACTCATGACCAACGGAACAGAAAGGACAAAACGTTATATACAAACAACAGAACAAATTGCACTAAGACTAATAACACGAATAAGACACCCCCAAAACCCACTACACAACCCCCCCACCCAACTACTATACGAACGCACAAACATGACAAAGATTTCGGAAAGACTCATACATCTACAGACAAAATGGACAAACAAACCCTACAACTGGACCATACTGAATCCCCTTTGTCTCACAAGACCAACCATACAATCCCGCTTCCGTTTCCCTACATCAACGCTACTCGAACACTTACAAACGCAACTGACTACTGGACAATAAAATAATTTTTTGTTGTCATTAGAATAGGAAAGTTTATTTAATAAGATTATTAACCTAGAATAAGAGAATTTTTATCTTTGTTTTTTTTATTTAGACTAAGACTACATGTATTAAACAAGGGCAGAAAGACCGATAGGTCGATAGCCTTTTTTTAGAAATAAAGATGTTTACTACTACTACTGTTGAATGGTCAAACAAAGACATCATCCGCAAGTAATTCTTATCCATACGGTTTTATTAAAAAAGAAAAACGTTTCCCATATGCACTGAAGGAATTGAAATAATATTTACTCCATACAAGAACTCACTATTTTTTTAATTAATTTGTTCAGCTGATACTTTATTACAAGAAATGATAAAGCTGTACAGGGGAGATAGTGCTGAGAAAAAAATCCGTTCATACTTTCGCTAGACTGAAAGTTATCGGACATACTATTTTGAAAATGTATTTGGACACCGTGTATCAATGAATTAATAGTTACACGACTCCATCATGTTCAACTAAACTGTTTATTTATCTCTATCTATTTAATATTAAATTAAAATTTGAAAACTAAATACAATTGATTAAAGCAGCAGTGAACCAAATATTCAATAAATCTTCAAAAAATATATGTAAACTGAAGATCAATTAAGTACAAGTCCATTTTCAAACAGTGGAGACTGGAAATGTAAAAACTAAAATAATTGAACGCTCCAAATGATAAGTAAAAATGTACTATTTAAACAATTATTGGCACTGTATAAATATGGTACATACTTTCACGTTACGGATTAGCTAGGCAAAACAACAATTCCCTATAATGTCATATTAAAACAACACAATATTACGGCCATTACCTGGTGACTGATGGTGTAGGCGTATTAGTTATTGTCAGTTGCAAATGCTTTATAGTAAAATATTTGAACCATACTTTACCTTTCCTACAGCATTAATGCGTCAGGTTCGATAGAAAAAACACTAGCTGGATTTATTTTCCCTCTTTGTCCAATTGCTTTGGCATTTGCTTTATTCTTTGCATAATTAATTGGCTCATAACATGGAATTAGTACAGAAACATACTCTCTTTATGGTCGGAATTGTGTTTATATAATTCGCGCTGTACTTTTCTATTGTGATGTAAATCAGTGCTGGTGGTGCAACTGCGAAAGAAATAGCTAGAAGTTGATACAACTGGATGCAATTTGTCAACAAAAGTTATAAATATCAAGCAATATTAATAGTATCAATCAATATGATTAATGAGAGACTGAAATAAAAACGAAAAGTACTTAATAAACTGCTGCAGATTTACAACTGAGAACATATCGTAAATGAATTTTGCAATAAAATTAGCAACGTTTACGATTCTCCTAAAAGTGTTTTACGATGCCAAATGAACATCCTGATTCCATCCCATTTATAAGCATAACGGCAGAAAAAAATCAAAACCTGTTCTAAAACAGCCACATTTATACAATGTATGAAAACAATTTTCCACGCGTATTAAACGATAATTAAAGATACGTATACTTTCCGCGGAATAATCCGAAATTATACGTCCAGTATGTAAAAAAGGCTTAATGCTTCTGTAAACATTTTACCTCGTTTTATTTGGAAAAGGAAAAATAAAAACATCTGAATTACTGTAATTAAATTCGGGAATACATTAGCGAACCGCAATCGGACGACTGCTTTAATACATGTGCAAACAGAATTTTCGTTTAGAAGGCACTTCCATACGCAATACAGGGCACTTGTTGACTTATTCATCAGGTGCGTACCTACTTAACGGCAAAAACCCCAGCAGGGACCATTATTCAAATTATCATATCAAACACGCCTATCCGAGTCTATTGAGATCACATCCATGAAATAACCGCCTATCAGCAAAACCAATGAAACGAGTACCAGAAAACAGTAAATTGGCGATGAGCGCAACCAAAGTAACTGATGATCCAAAAAAAAAAATATTCCAAACCAACCAAAGAAAAATACACTTTTGTAATAGCAGAATTATTGTTGTGGCATCTCTTTTTACCTTTCTCTGGTAAATCATAATTTATCAACTAAAGCACAATGATAAATGCAAATGAGTAAATTGTATTTATAGACAGATGCCATAGATAAGAAATGCAGGAAATACAATACTTAATCTTTTCAAGCCTTGGCAACAGTTAACATGATAATTATTACCTATTAAAAAAAGTTTTTCTATTTTTGTTCGAAACATTATCAGATTTATCTAACCTGCTCAACAAAATAAAGGTAACAGAGCCAAATTTGCCCCAACTTTGGAACTGGATAATTTCTATTTGCTCTGAGCCATTTTATTTCTGTTTGAAGAGCTATCTAGCCCAATTGTTTCTCTGTTAGTAACTGTTTTTGCAAACGTTTAGTGCATCAGATAAAATTTCTACAGGGTGGAAAATGAAATAATGCAAACTTATGCAAAAAAATGTTTATGGATTTCAACACCAAACGCATAGATAATGATCTTATATCTCGAAACGATTTTTCAGTTTTTTGCTCTTTTGCTTGATCTCATAGCTTTTATCTATAGCTCATGTGGAAGATAAAACTTCATAGTCGACTTAAGATAAAAATCTAATATACACAGTTGCATTAAAAGTGACCCAAATGAGAACTGCCCCCGAAGTCTCGGAGTCTGGCAGACCTTCAATTAAATTGAACTTCACTTTCAAACAATCCGTCTATTCATGCAACCCTGTATATCGATTTTTGTTTCAAACTTGAGTTGGCGATTTTGAAAATCAGTCCAAAAGAAAAAAAAATCCCACTGCAAGACCGAAAAGTTGATTTTTGAGCTCACCCTGTAGGTAAAAGAGATAAGCAAAAAGTGTCAACCGTTTCGAAATACGAGGGATATCTTCATGTCTTTGAGCTTGAAATTCTAAAAAGTTCTTTTGTTCAACTGGGAGCACGTCGAATTTTCAGAAGTTTTCCATCCTGTAAATACTTTATCTGCACGAAATTTTTCGAAAAACACTTAAGTACTGACCGAAAACGAATTGGACTAGAAAAAACTATAAACAGAAATTAAATCGCTCACAGCATTCGAAAGTTATCCAATACCAAAGTTAGGGCAATTTGGCAGACTAACGATTATTTTGTTAAGCAGTTTTTATACAAGTTTCTTCTAGATTATTGTTGTTACATTAGAATATATTTCAATTGATCGATGATTACTAAGAGTTCTAAAGATTTATTCGCAAAAGAAGGTTTTTTGGTTGATGATTTTATGAAAGTCGGTCACTTTGTATTTGGCAATGTTGTAGCATGAGGTGATATTTTAGTTATTTTTGTAAAATTATCATCACTTTTCTTCTCGCGTCGTACATCAACAATAAAACAAAAATTTTCTATTTACATTCTTTCTTACTTCATTTTGTTACTTATACTAACACTTGGTAAATTATACTTCAAGTTCCAAAATGGAGCGAAAGCGCAGCTACTTTATGTGAATCCGGAAACTCGTAAACATACGCATAAAGTACAGACAAATCTACAAGATGACCGCAAACATGGGAAGGATTAAAAAAGTTATGACTTTTTTGCTTCAATGTTGGTTAGCAAAAGTGCTTCAGACGCCAATACGGACCTCAATTACCAGATCACTAGAAGTTCTGAAATCGCATTAAAATTAAGGGTTGGGGTTTTATCCGAAATATTACCCATCTATGCTATTTTAAACACAAACAGATGTTGTTTTAATATTTGGATTATCTATTTAGACAGTGACAACTTGAGGAAACTGGCATACAAGTGAGAGTTTTTAACTCACCAAGTGCCTAATTGATTTCTTACCTGAAAATAAATGTTCTTTATTATTATTATGTATAGTGATAACCAAATGACAAATTTACTAGAACAAATAATTTGTGATAACCGCTAGAAAAAGCAACATTTGATCCTTTACATCTCGAAAAGCAGCTTGTAATGAGTAATAACTCTTTCCACTAACCAGATTGGAATCCAACGAATTGCAGGTGTTAGCGATAATGTATGGCAACTCCAAAGATAGAAATAAGAGTTTTCAGGCAATAAAAATGCCGACAGTTAAATCAAACGCAGGAAAAAGCCAATCCGACAGCAGAGGAAATTACAGCCGTACAAGAAGACAGCTTAACAAGACCGATTAATAATGTCATTCAATATCACACCAACACAGCCGGTGATCACTTCTTAACCCTACGTCTGCCAATCCCGTTATTGTTTAAGCATATCTATATCACGAGCTTATATTTTTTCTGCTACCCGCCATTGCCTTGAAACTTCTACTTGCGTGCTAAGGCAATGGGGGCTTAGAAGCAATTAGTTTAAATACGTACTTAGAATAGGAGTTTTTACAAATGCCTTTAACAACAACAGTTTTTAAAATGTTTGCAACATGACATGGTCAAATAACCCCTTTGTTTGGTTTTCATGTCGATATAAAATATATACGTCTTTGTTATATTTGCTGGTATTAAACAATGTGATTCACAAAACGCGTCATTCCTCTGCAAGAATAATGAGAGGGACGGAACGGAAGAACGAATGTTGGTGTTTCGCATGGTTAAAGTCTTCACTAAGGGAAACAGTAACAAGTTGCAAAATTTTGGCTGGAAAGAGCAAGGAAAAAATTAACGTTTGGAGCATTTGTTACTTCAAATCATATATATTTAGGAAATGCTTCATTTTCAAAAATTTTCAACTGAGCAACCTGCAACTTTGTGTTGTTATCCTACTTCACGACGCTCGTATTTGTTTGCTTAATTAATCAAACACTGGTCTTTAAGCAATGTCATTCCTGTGGAGGTGCTGTTTGGGGAGTACTGAAAAAATTGTAAAAAACACACGATTCCGACCAAAAACTAAACGGAATTATAAGTTTGCCACTCTAAACAGTTCAAAAAGATTCAATTTCGAAATTCAATTTTTCAATTAAGCGCCAAGGCATTAATGTAAATTATACGAACTGGTACACACTAGACAACATGAATTAACAAATCCCGTACTAAAGTGTGTAAATAATGGAAATGTTTCCATGTCAATGCACGAACATGTACATGTATGCACGTACCATAATGGATTAATGACAGAATTGCTCAAGCTGACTTCCTAACCTCGCCTCACAAGATCAGTTTTGATTGTTAACAAGTATTTTGTATCAAACAAGTAGTTTGAAAAATGTTGATGACGGTAGACAAGTCATTTTTCAAACTATTACTTAGGAAAAATGGTAAAAAAATAATACCAGTACCAATCATGCCAGTACTAATCAACTTGGTTTCATAACCTCACTTCCTAACATCAGTTTTCATCTTATATCGCAGTTTGATGTTTAGGCCCTGCCTCAAACTATGACCTACATGATATGGAATTATTTCAAAAGATAGATATTAAGGACAAATCTGCTCAAAATCATTAAATAGATTTCAAGCAGCAATTAAATACGATCTAATACTTCCTAATGAGAACTGCCTTCAGTAATCAGTTGATCCGTAACCATCAGGCCTTTAATTTTCACAAAACAACCAATTTGCTTGTAATAAACAACATCCCACGTGTAGACAATTGGCCATAATTAAAACTTCCACAGGAAAAGTAAACTTTATATGTGTCGGACATGGTCATACATTTGAAGTTTTGAGAAGCATACTAAACAATCTAACCATAAATACGCGGTACCGCTGACATGTTTGTCAACAAACATATGCCTGGTTGGGATTTTTCATTAAAAAATTTACGGGATTGCAATTTTGCCAAATAGAAAATTTGCTTAAGTTTGCGCAATTTATGAAATACCTAATTAGAATTTTTAGCTATGCTAATAATAAAGATAATCTTTCAGAAACAATTATTTCTATCTTTTCCAGTGTCTCCAAATAAACCACTGTAGAAGGAATGACACGAATTCGGAATCACTCTGTATTTACTTAATAGGAGGCTAAAATTTGTAACAATGGGTAGGAAAATACAGTTCATACCAACATGGAACCGAAAGAGCAAATAAAAAATGTATTTGTCCATTTACAGCTCATTTGAAGTTCATGAAAGGGAAGGAATTGGATAATTTTGAGAGAAAAATGTCTGATCCAAATTAATACAATATGAAACCAGATTATTGTGCAGGTTATTTATAAAGTTTTGTGTATATTCTAATACTATTCGAAATTGCAGAACAAATATATTCGAGTAAATTCACTAAACACATACGAAACATCAGGGCAGAAACAATAAAGAGAAGAAAACACTTCCGATCACTAACCTACAAAGACAGAGGAATTAGCACAAACACCGCCACCAAAATATATAAAGCTATTTGTAGACCCTTGCTAGACTATGGACATATACTCATAACCAACGGAACAGAAAGGACAAAACGTTATATACAAACAACAGAACAAATTGCACTAAGACTAATAATACGAATAAAACACCCCCAAAACCCACTACACAACCCCTCCACCCAACTACTATACGAACGCACAAACATGACAAAGATTTCGGAAAGACTCATACATCTACTGACAAAATGGACAAACAACCCCTACAACTGGACCATACTGAATCCCCTTTGTCTTACAAGACCAACCAGACAATGCCGCTTCCGTTTCCCTACATCAACGCTACTCGAACACTTACAAACGCAACTGACTACTGGACAATAAAATAATTTTTTCTTGTCATTAGAATTGGAAAGTTTAGTTAATAAGATTTTTAACCTAGAATAAGAGAATTTTCATATTTGTTTTTATTTAGATTAAGACAACATGTATTAAACAAGGGCAGAAAGACCGATAGGTCGATAGCCTTTTTTAGAAATAAAGATGTTTACTACTACTATATTCGAGTTGATTACAGTTTCGAATGCTATTGACATTGGTATGGTAAGCTAGCAACATGTCGTTTATGATCAAATTTCCGACATCAAAAATCGACTATCCCAAATATTCGTGGTATTCCCGACCGGTAGCTAAGTCGACAGTGCATTGCGCATAAACTATGCATTTTATTTTCCGACTTTGAATGCAGGCGCCCTCCGCTCCGCCCAGATCTAACCATTCCGAACCCCATAAACGTAATAATGACCAGACGGTAAGTATGAGTTATCGAAAGCTGGAAACGTTCTTCGTGCCCTGCTCACAAATTAACAATTTCTCTTTATTAAAAAAAAGAAAAAAAGAACAACTCGCGGGCCTAAGCTGTCATTATTTATGCCACAATTATGCTAATGAAACCTTAATTCTTCTCTGGGGCAGGAGCAACTCAGTGGCGTATATCAAGGTGTAATATACTACAGTGTCATCCGCATATGGTGTACCGACGAACGAATTTTACAAGTTACAGTTATATGATTGCCACCAATAAGATGTGAGTAACCGCAATGTGACTATCTCGAACAGGGAGTTACTTTCGTATCGACACGTTTTTCGTAACGAGTTAATTTACCGGCAGGAATTAATTCGCAATTTCCTGTCCGAGAAAAAATACTTGATGTTGATTCAACTAAATGGCGTAGAAGTAGGAGAGCGCTTCGATGTCAAATTAACAATTGAAAATCAACGTTAATTTATACAAACATTCTGCCAAAGCGTTTTAGAGAAATGTTTGTCTTAAAAAAAGCGACTTTCCACGACAGGAAATATTTGTTTTGATGAAAATTTTATAAATTTGCATAAAAGCTCATAAGGACTTGAGTGAATGATTGCAATAAGGATAGTACTTAAAATTTTACTTCAAATTTTAGCAAATACTACATCATATATGCGTTCAGTTTCCATATAGGGTAGCTCACATTGAACCGGTACTCAAATTGAACCCGTTTGAATTTTCTAATTTGTAGTATACGGGGCGCGCCTGTATCCAATTTCAAATAAACATCCAATCAGCCGACGAGGCATTAAGTTTGCTATCCGGCGAACAATGTGAACAAAAATTTTCTTATTCGTAAACCTAATAGCTCAAGATTGGGCCAACTGATTTGAATGAAATTTGGCGCAAGTATACTTGACGTAATATGGAATAAGGGAAAAATATAAGTAAGTATGAGGAAATAGGGTATTTTACACTTTTTGCTATAAAGTCAATCATATCTTTATAGCAAGTAAATTTTGTTTGCGCAAACAATGTTGGTTTTGTCTGTAATGGCCATGTAATCTGCTGTCGAAAAACTACTTTCTGAACGTGTAGCTGAGTGTACAGACTGATTTTTTTGGATCGACAATAGCTGATATCCGAAAAATTGCCTTTGATTTGGTTGAAAAATTATATTCCTCATCAATTCAATAAGGAGAAAAAAATTGCAGGCAAAAAATGGTACTACAGTTTCATGAAGAACCATCCACGCTTATTCCTAGGTCAACCTGAGCCTACCTCAATTAATAAAATCAAATGGTTTACTGGAAAAAATTGGACCGGAACCTTTTCCGACAAATGAACCCTCCGGATTTGATAATAATGGTGGTAGTGATGATGACGAGACTTCTTTATCCGGACTGAAAAATCAGTATCATGTGCATCCTGCACACTGGTAGCAGCTAAACCAGACATCGACACAGATAAGTCGTTACAAAACACATCAAACTCTGCGCTTCTTAGTAGTTTGGATTAAATCGCTTCCGCGCCGAACCCATTGAAAATTGTGCCAAGTAAAAGAAAGCAGAGGTATTCAAAATGCGATAGAAACTACAAGAAGTCCATATAAAGAAGAAGCAGTGCAGAAAAGCAGAAGAATTAGAAACGAAAAGTGTCTTCGCAGGATATGGGCACGATCAAAAAGACTTTGAAGAGCTGGTTTTGTACAGAATGTGGATCAGAATAATACAGTGACATGCTTCAATGAATGTAAAGCATGGTTTCACTCCAATTGTGTAGGTGTAGACACACAAAAGAAACCATTTTTCTGTAATTCATGCAATGAGTAGACTTTTCATGTTTAATGTTTTTCCCGTAAGAAAAAATATTTTGTCTAAATAGCTTCTCAGCTCTAATTTCTCTTTCAGTATTATTACCAGTAAATGTTGTTTAGTCCCATTATGTATTTTATTAAATATTTCTTATTATTATGAAATATTTTCTAGGTTCAATACGTTTCCCAATTTGAACCTTCTGCAACTTTTTTTCTTTAATTGATTTAAAATATGCATAATTATTTTTAGTTTTGTGTTCTTAAATGTCTAATACATACTTTAACTCGAACCCAGTAGTGATTTTAACAATTTACACAATACTAGGGAGATTTTTAGAAAAATTGCTTCAATATGGCAATCTTACCCTAACTCCAATCCCCTAAACCAGAAAATATTTTATTATAACCCAAGTGCGTTTTGTATGAAACACATAACTTCTTTTTAAGTTTTCAAGTTGCGAAAGGTGCTTAAATCCGTCCTTTACGAATAACCGAAAATGCGTGTCTGCCTTACTTCATAATAAACTCTTTTACTCAATCGAAGTTCATTTGATCAAAAGAGAGTTTGTTTTCCAATCATGTGCAGCAGTGTTGAAACGCATAACAGGGATATTGGAAAAAATGGACCTCCCTAAGTACAAATTCCCAACTGATACTCATGATTTTTCTGTAATAATAGTAAGGAAAAATGCATTTTACATGGGAAATATTACACAAATGTCTCAGATCAATAGACACCGGGAGTCACGTTGAAGCAGCAAAATGTGAGAGAATTCTCAGGAAATGAGAATGCAAGGAAATTGTGATAGAAACATTATACAGGGTGATTGAAAACTGGCACCATTTACTCTGCAGTTGTTGCCCTACTTTTTTTTTAAGTTGTTAAGAATACTACTCTTTATCTACACGAGTTTTATGACATTTTTTTAATTTTATTGTACACTTTATGGCAAAGCTGCACATTTCATCCAATCATCAGCAGTACTTACTTCTCAATTTCACTTCATAACCTCATTTCGCAACATTAATTTTCAAGAGTTTTTGAGTTACTCTTATCTATAATAAATCAAAACGGGATTTTTCATAGAAAACTTAAAGAATTGTCAGTTTTCGAAATAGAAATGAAATTTGAGCAGCAAATTTTTTATTTGTGATGATTTTCCAAATGATCGTTTCATCATGGACTATTTTAAAATATGCATCTTCAAGAGCTAATATCCTTGAGAGAAATCAACTCGATGATTTTTTTTAGATATTTATCTCGTTTACTCCAAATTGAAAGAAATGACGGTAATTTTCAATCAGCCTGTATTATCAGTTACAAGTTTTACAACACCGGAACACACAACTCCAGATTGTGCCGTAATGAGCCTATTAACACATGAGTTTCCAAATACGACTCACAGAACTCAGTTTATGTTCAGCCGCCTGGTGTTTCCGCAAATTTCTGACGGTAGTGCTTACATCGCCTAACCAAACAAATGTCCCAGTCATCAAGCTAAGTTTATCTGGCAAGGTTTCCACAAAGTTCCGGCCCTATTTCGAGAAAGGTAAGTAAACAGAACTATTCCCGAAACCGATTCATCCTAATTGGGATAAGGTATTACCCGATATCGGCCAAAAATAGAGCCATTCAAACGAATTGGGTGACTCCAGATAGCGGCCTAATCAGTTTATTTAGATCATTTCGAAAATGGAAATGTTTCATCAAAGTGAACTTTTTTCTATATGAATTTCACTATTTCCGGATTGACGTCGCATTTACTTCCATGCTTTTTATTTTACTGTTTAATATGAGCAGAAGAACAGAAAAAAACTTAATACCTATGAGAATGAGGTGCAAATTGTATATATACAGTGTGTCCAAGATAAACTTGCTTAACATGGAGGTAATAAATAATATTTGTGAAATTTGAGACATCTCTCAATGGCAGGAAATTTGAATGCAAAATGCCCAATCAATTTCAAGTGGAGTAACTACAGTGGAAGTTCGACAGATATCAGTATGAAAGGATAAATCTAATGTGGGTCTAACGCCCAACAGATGAACGATTTTTTGTGTAGATAATGCGTATAAAAATATATGCAAAGTAAATCGGTTTAATTGGGTAAAAACATTGTTCTTTTATCTGAGATTTGCACCTTTGTATTGGGAGAAAGAAAACTAATAACTTCCATTTGGATAGTTATTGTCATTAAGAAATTTCATAGTTATGAGGCTTTTGAGGTTTTCAAACGTCCATTCTGTTACTTATCTTTGAAAAATTTCCAGGCATGTTAGGCTAGGCTGCAGCTAAGTATGTTGGAGCTTATTGCTGCTACTCGTTTAAGCAATTCCTCTTGTCTCTTTATTATATCCTTCATCTTGATCAAACCTGCCGCATCGGTGTCTTTCTGCATTTCTGCCATATTTTCAATCCAATACTGGTAGAGCGATATATGAACATGTCATGTGAAGAATTCAAAAAATTGACAAACAATTTTCACAGAAACCATTCGCGAACAATGACATTTTAAAGGTATAATAAAAAGAGACCATAAGGGCCAAATAAATCCGAGTAGGACATTAAAATGCCGTTTTCCTTATTAACAGTTGTTTTATTTGAAGAGCGGTGTACCGGTCACTGTCGCTTGACGGCTTCTAAAGCAAAAACCCGCCTTATAAAACTGAGTCAATAAAATTTAGTTGTGGCCACTAAAACATCTTGTTCGTTATTGGTTATTACCGTTGTGGACGTAGAAAATATTTAATCTAATGGTTTTGAGTGGCTCAGCAAATTCGCGACGTTTCCACATTGGAAATATTTTAACAGAAAGTTAAAGTGGAATCTTATACAGAGTATTCTTTAATTATGAGAATTATTCTTTATGGAAAATAATTATAGTCGATGTAGGTTATGCAGTAATGTGTGTGTGTGTTAACACTTTGAAAAAGAGCAGCAACGTTATTATTATTTTCGAATCCCTTTGAGACATTTTTGTGATGTGATTGAAATAAAGCTATTTATGTTTTTTATTTATACTATATTGTAGAAAATAATCATTTAAATAGTACCGTTCAAAATTTACTAACAATTTTTTGCGTTTTCGTTTAAAAAATGCGTAATTTTCAATTAAACTTCACAATTAAAAGCAACAAAAGCAACGTTACACTGACAAATTTGGACCACCTTTGGAACTGGATAAAGTCTGATTGCTGCGAGCGATTCTATTTCTGTTTAAAGGGTTATGTAGTGTTATGTAGTGCCATTATTTTTCTATAAGTGCGTGTTTCAGAAAAAAAAATGTGCTTCAGATAAATTTTCTACAGGGTCGCAAATGAAAAAATGCAAAATTGGTAAAAATTCCACATGCTCTCAGATGGACAAAAAACGTTTCTTTTTTGTATTTCAACACCTCGAACAATCTCGAAAAAAGTTTTTGCATTTTTTGCTCATGTGGTTTATTTACAAAGTGGTATAAGAAAATCAACATTTTGGTCTTTACCAAAAATTATTTTTTCTTAAACCCATTTTCAAATTCTACGCTTCATGATGAAGCTAAAACTTAAATAATAATTCATTATGCGGGGTTGCATGAATAAACGAAATATTTGAAAGTAAACTTTTTTTTCAACTAAACACTTTTGGCTGAAAATCTGCCAGAATCACAAATTTCGAGGGCAATTTTGATTTTGATCATTTTCTATGCAAACTGTTTTTGTCTTAAATTGTCTACGAAATTTTAGCTTCAACACGAGTTATAGATCGTGAAAATCGGATCAAGAGCAGAAAAGTTCTCGCTGCTTGCATCGGTCTTGACCAAGAAGTTGATTTTTTGAAGATCACCCTGGAAGCCAAAAAATTCGAGCTAGTTGATTTATCCATAACCTTTTGTTGTTGTGATCCCAAAACACCTTTATTTTTGCCCGACTAGGAGCATGCCAAACTTTCCGAAGTTATGCATTTTTTCATGTGCCACCCTTGTACCATCATTTATCTGAGGTGCTTAATTTCTACCGAAACATTGACGCACGAAAAGCAAATGGTATAAGCCTTCAAACAACCGCTTGAAGGAATCAGAATTTATCCACTTCCAAAGCTAGGGCAAATTTGGCTGTGTTCATTTTGTTGAGCAGCTTATTTTTAACTGTTAAGGTAACTTTTTCAATTTTCTTATGCACATATATAATGGATGTTTCTCAGTTAAAGGCAATTGATGAATAAAATTCAAGGTTCTTCTATTATACGAAGTTTAGAATCTAGATCAGTTAATAAAGATTCATATACGTTCCATACAAACCTAATGATCAGCTTCAGCAATGAAATGAGTTTAGTAGTTACTTTATTTTCCTCGAACAAAACACTTATTTTCATTTTTTTTGCTAAAAAATAGGCTAATCGATTTCTAAGGTGGAATATCTGCTTTAGGGAATTTGTTGTCATCAATCTATGCTCTCTTCAAAAATCTCTACAAAAACATGCATGTAAAACATATGGTAGTTAACACACAAAGAAAAATAAAAAAATGTTTCTCCATTATGCCGCAGTTGTAGGTATTAATGTAATGATATACGTGGCATATTCAATGAAATACAATTCCATCTGAGTAATTAACAAAAAAAAATAAAAAGTAAAGCTAAACACAGGTACAGGTTCTCATCTTAAGCCCCAAAAGCAACCACCCAATTTGCAAGTAAAACAACATCTTTTCCGAGTGCTCGCCAGTGCATTTCAAATGAGAAACCGAGATAATCGGCGACTTATGCAGAAGTGGAAAAGAAAGCAAAAAAGAGACGAACCACGCGCACTGCTGTTTCGCCCAAATCTCCAAAGAAAAGTAAATCTATTTACCGATTTTATGGATTTGAAAGCCTCAAATTGCTTTTTGACTCTGTGCCAAGTCTAGTTGGGCCTTTTGGCTAAAACGGCGGATTTTTATGTTCCCTCAAGGACCACTATTGTCGGTGGAGGTTTTATAAATTAGTGAAAAATCTCAACGGGCTTGAAAGAGCCATTATACAGTTAGCGCAAGTGGTTGTTTGGATTCTGTGATAGAATTGCGCAATGGGGCTATTGTTAAATTACATTTTAAAGTTTGTAGATAATTTTATATTAATTATATCAAATAAAGACTAACGAAAAAACAGGCACACAATTGACTTTAGATTGCCATACAGAACATATTTTGGATATTAATGATCCTGTTAAAATCAAGTTTAATCAGTATTTCGCTCGTTCAATCAATACGTTTATACAGGGTGAGTCAGTTTATAGTAAGTAGCAGGACTTTAACGGTCGATAGAACATCCAATTTAAACATGGAAATATCATAGAAACATTAAAACGTCTTCGTTTTTTAGATACAAGATGACAAACTTAACATTTATTTTATTTTTTTAATAATTCACAGCATATCTTAAGGTACTTTAATAAAATTCTATATTCTGGGACTTATGGCAATACCACATCATCCAATGCATTGCCTTATTTAGGAATCCAAGGAATCCAATTCCTTATTTAGGAACACCCTGTATATACCATAATTTATATAGTTCACGATCCATTAACTAAATACTTTAATAAGTACATTATGAGGAGATACTGTCAGCTCCAAATATGGATTCAACCTAGAGCAATGATTTTTTCATACTTTGAACCAAAGTTAAATTAATCAAATCATTTTTTCCATAATTCTATTTTCTACTGTTGAATTGGTTACTCAACTTATTTTTCTACTTTTCCTTTTCGACCAACCTGACCAAGACCACCTGAGAAATGGCCTATAACTAAACAATATATCACATGAAGCAAGTTTAGTATGTTTCAAATCAATTAGTAGCTAGAAACTAACGCTCGAAACAAACATATTGTTGTGTTAAATTGTAATAGATTATTCTTATTATTATTAAACCACTTTCTCTTCAGACTCAGATTGAATATCAATTTAAAGTAATAATTAAGAATAGGTAAATAAAAACTTAGCAGATCTTGACTAGAAAGGCAAAGATTATCTGCTGGTACTTAGGAGTGAAGACCAGAAGCCAACAAGCAACGAATTGTTTTATCACAAAGTTATAAGTATGCATTTTTGTAATATAACATATAAAGAAAAGCAACAGGGAATATCGTAAAAGGGTACATTTTTTAAATCTAATATTTAACGTACTGACTTACCGTTAGAGGCAGGAATTTTTCAATAAATTATAGGCGCACTCGAGAATGTTTCAAGTTCAATATTGAGCATTTTCATAGAAAAATAATTACATAACAACTAATGCCGCAATGCAAAAACACAACTGAAATCAGCATGTCAAAACAAACAATTCCTGTCAAAATAAACAATTCAAAACATCAGTTGTTTATTGACTCTTTCCGAGTGCAACAACACCTGACCGATGAAACAATTAGCAATAATCACCCTCTCACCTTTGGGTAATAAAATAAATCAATACCTAACCCTGAAGATATAATAAAATTTATAATACAAAGGTAACCAGAGCAGACTTAATACTTTACCTATTGTTGGGGGATTTCTGCAATGTTTATCACGGAAAACGCACTGTATTTGAATAAAAATCACTCACAGCACAGTTCAAACGGAACACAAAAAATCCGTAGCGTTCAAAGGGTTCACTTTATTGAAAAAACTCGCGAAAATTCGATTCAAAAACCACGAAAATACACGGCGAAATTCACTTCTTGGGGCAGCATTCCATTGCCATTTTGTCACTGAATGGCTGGGTTGCCACATGGGGTTGTATAGATTTCCTGAGGGTTAGGCATTACAAATACCAGAATAAATAGTGCGATGGACACTAATAGTAAAACTTAAAATGAATCCCTCTTTAATTAAGTTGCAGTTAAATATGGAAAATTTCAGCTAAAGACATACTTGCTTTATTTAAAGTCTACATACTTTGTTAAATGTTTAATTCTTCAAAGTAAGCAATGCAACTTCTTCTATTAAATGTATTAAAATTGTTATTTCTTTCTTAAATCCTGATTTAAAATTTGAAGAAAAACACCGTTAAGCTGCTTTGGTTTAAAACTATGGACCTAACTTCACCAATAATATTTTATCTATAATGGATAAGTCTTATAAATATATAAAAATGTAGGTTTATTTGGCAAAATGTATTTAATAAACCTTCAAACTCAACACAATCTAAAAATCAATTTAATAAGCAAATAAAAATCGGACAAACATACAAAGACAGTGAGCAACATGCGGCAATACCGCCAGAAATTCTTAGATCTTGCAGAAGTGGCGTCCTCGTTAGCCTCACGCTAGAACTGACCAAACTTTATCCTTAAAGGGTGCTTTATCGTTACAGGGCCCTGTGATACAGGGTGATTTGATAAACCATGCATTCAGTGTTCTGTGGCACGCGAGCAGCAGAATAATACAAATAAATTTTTAAATAAAAATCGGAAAATCTAGCTCAACATACACTGTAACTGGTAAAATTAGCATGAAATCAAATGTAAAATATAGAATACAAAATTTATAATAAAAAATTGAAAAAAAGACGTTTCAAAGCAAAAACTTTATTTCTACGATAACTATTCTTTAAGTTTATCTAATTCTGATTAGCGAAACGTATATTAATCTTCTGCATCACAAGCAAAACGGATGTTATTAAATATAGAAAAATATTTCCAATATCATTATCAAAGCAACAGGCTTAATTCAATTTTTTTTATTATCTGCGTTTTCCAAAGTTTAACTACTGATATTGCCAAAAAAAGTATATTTAACCAAAGCTTAGTCGAAGAAAAATTAATGAGTCCTTTATGCCACAAGCAAAGTCATCTGTTTCATAAAGTACAAAAATTAATAAACAATAAATCAGTGCTTTGCATAGCAAGCGAAAGTTATATTTTTCTACAGTTTGTAAGTACAAAAATATAATCGGTTTAATTAAGCACCCAAAAGGATTTACTTTTCCAAAAGTTAGCTCGCGATATAAAACAGATTTTCTACTCAAACGGACTAGAAAAACATAAATTTTCGTATTCACTCAGTCGAACTCAGCGTCAGGATTTCGATTAATACTCAATTCGCATACTAAATGTTTAATACTTATAAACGAAACATTTTAAATTCTCTTCAGAAAACCATCGCTCTAAGGAAAACACTTCTCCGTTTTAATAAATAATCTACATTTAAGTGTGAAAATTGAAAAACCGTCGTATTATCGAATAATTATTCGATTTTCTGAACATGCAGAATAAGACACAAATCATCTGTTTTCTCATAATATATAGTATCCTAAATTATATTCAACAACATACCGTGCGATCTTAATACATTGTTGTAAACGCATTGTTGGGAACAAAAACGTAATACTAGCACGTACCTAAATAATATATAGAAATATGTATTATTTCAATGGCAGTCTTTAAAATATATATTTTTTTCGAATTACTAATCATAAAATGAAACTACTTAGGTAAATAATGAAAACTTGTGAAGAAGATTAATAAAGTAATCGCTACATGCAATGAAAATGGACAGACATAAGATTCCATATATAAACTTGCGTGCATAGAAATCGGCCCACAGCAAACTTTTGACTTTAACTATATTTTTTTAAAAACTATTCATCAGATCAAAAAAGGAAATATGTTGTTTGAAAGACAATTTAATATGCTTTAATGTGAGTATAAATTTATCAAGAAGGCTTGTCGTTTATATGCATAGGAACCGGTAAACCAAAGAAACGTGTTTATGTTGTGATTGTAACGAAAATAAAAAAATTGTCAAATATTAAAATTATTGCGATTGCAACTGAAATTTGCATATTAATTCGTTTTTCATAATCTCAATAGTGTTCAAGTGTGTTAGTTTAATGCATACTACACCACAAAAAGCCGGCCAAGTTATTGCTTTAACCGAAAATGGACTTAGTCAGCGAGCTGTCGCTAGACAATAGAATATGACACGCGCAGCGGTTCGAAGAATGTGCAAACGTCATGAGGAGACTGGATTCTTTCATAGGCGACCTGGAACAGGCAGAAGGCGATTTACAATCGCTCGTGATGACCGCTTTATTGTGTCAACAACATTAAGAAATCGTCACCTTAATGCCGTTCAAGTGCAACGACAGCTCCGTGAGGTGCGAGGAATGGCTATTAGTCAGTGGTCAGTAAGACGAAGACTGCATGAAAATATCCTGACCCCTAAAACACCTACGATTAGTCCAAAACTTACTCCAGCTCATCGGCAAGAACGCCTGCGTTTTGCACGGGATCATCTGAATTGGACGTTGGAACAATGGGGATCTGTTCTGTTTTCAGATGAGACCAGAATATGCCTCCATGGTAGCGACCGAAGAAGGAAAGTGTACCGCAGACCAAGAGAGCGATTTGCAGATTGCTGCTTTGAAGAGCGGAGTGCTTATGGAGGTGGTTCCTGTATCATCTGGAGTGCAATTTCTATAGAAGCACGAACCGACCCGGAGTTCATTCGTAGGGGCGACCGTGTTCACGAAAAAAGAGGTTTAACGGCTGTTAGATATATCGAGGAGATTTTAGCAATTCATGTGGTACCTTACATCGACTACATTGGAGCGCGAATTTACCTTTATGCATGACAATGCCACGCCACACACCGCAAGAATCGTGCAAGATTACATTGAAGAAGTCGGTTTTCGGGTTATGGAGTGGCCAGCATACAGTCCTGACCTAATTGTGATCGAACACTTATGGGATGAGCTAAAACGAAGAATTCGAGCTAGACTTCATACCCCAAACTCGATCCCAGAGCTTATTGTTGCAGTTGAAGAAGAGTGGTTTAACATCCCTCAAGAAACAATAGCAAACTTGATTAGATCTATGCCTAATCGTATGAGAGAAGTTATTAGGGAAAGAGGAGGTCATACCCATTATTAAAAAATTAAGTGTTAAGTTTTAAATTGTCAATAACCCTATTTATATTAATAATAAAAAAGCTTAATTTGCTTAATGCATTAATTTCACTATGTCAAACATAGGATACTTACAATAATTTATGCTCACATTAAAGCATATTAAATTGTCCTTCAAACAGCATATTTGTTTTTTTGATCGGATAAATAGTTTTTAAAAAAATATATAGTTAAAGTCAAAAGTTTACTGTGGGCTGATTTCTATGCACGCAAGTGTTCTTTGAGAATATCGACTGCACTAGTAAAATAGCGCGCTAGATATGAATTTGCCTGCTATTAGCACTGTCAGAGAGAATAGGTTGTTTAGGAATACTCTGATTTCCCAAGTACCTGTGTACTGGATTCCCAAGTACCTGTAATATCAAGATTATAAGCTTTGAGTGTCCAACCTATGCGCTACGCAAAAACATATTCACAGATAGAGCATGCAACATTGAGGTATTTTTCTTTTTCCATTTTTATCTTGTCGGATAATGTGTAAAAAATAATTAAGTAGTTTCAGTAGATCATCAACCTTATGTACATAATTTTACTCTACTTCAAAATAGAAAATATTATTGGCTTACGAAAAAGTTCATTTATTTATTTTCCCTGATAAATGAACCATGGAGTTAATCGACTGAAGAAATAAAAACACTTTGGACAATGTCGCAAAAATTAAAAACATACTGAGCAAAATGTGGAAAACATCTAAAATGTTTTAATCTAACAAAATTATAATCGTTTATCTCCGTATCACGAAACGTGGATTCAAGAAATACTACCGATTTGCAAAAAATTGGATAAAACTTTCCTACATTGAAGTAAGTGTTAATTTAACATAAAAAAGTTTCTCTTCAATATTATCAGAAAAATAAACAATATCCATAATTAAAATGTAATTTCGTAACTAAGCAAAATTATATTTGATGTAAAGTTCAAATAGTCAACCAATCGAATTCAAAAAAAAGTAGTGCGTAAAAGGCAAATAAAAGAAACATAAAATCCTACCTAAATCAACCCTTCTTGTCTAAGTTTACTAAAAACAGAGGGAATTTCAATTTTGCATTTAAACTCGTCGTCGCTCGACTGAGTTACGTCCACTTCCAATATAGACTCATCTGGTATCAGTTCAGTAAGTCTCTTGTGCACGTTTGGATCGTCAGGAATGCCTAAAGACGTAACAAATTATTTTACTATAAAATGAATTTGAGAAAAATTGGATTTTAAGTGTTATAAAACCAATAAGTTATAAGGATACTTTGTGAGCTTTCCAGCCGCTAATTGCAATTATTCACTTCTAAAAGACATAGTACGAAAATTATTTCAAATTCAAAGACCAACGATGAATTAAAGCGCGAGTGGCTATGACGAACGTTTTGTTCGTGAAAAAAATATTTTTGTTGGCCTTTTACAATCTAAAACTCGGCCCAATCATCAAAAAAATGTTTTGGCTTTTTTTGGAATACAAATAAAATTGTTGCTCTGAATAATATTAACTGTGTGATTTGATTCAATATAGGATTGTACTTAGTACGAAAAATTTATCAAACCGATAAAGCTTACCCGAAAAAGCAGCTGTAATCCCTAATAATGGAATTTCGGCTAGTCGCTTAGGAAACCGCCTGATTTCCGATTTGTGAATAACTTCCGTATTTCCGAAATCCACAAAGAAGACTGTTGTTTGATCGCCATGATTTTCCGCTACAAATGCTCGATACCAAGCATCTGAAATAAAACGTACATTTAATTAAAGCCGTGGAAAAATTTCCTTTGTAATAAAAATATATTTAAATAATGATTGAAGTAATATTAGTAGTGTAATCAGCATACTAAATTTTATTGCTTTTATTTAAATGGCTTTGAAAACACTTTAATAAATCCATTTACAGTTATATGCCGGTGTATTCTATACTTTAAGAAAAAATTACCATGATAAAAAAAGAGAAACCTAAATGATAATACTATAAGTCTAATAATGGAAAAGTGTGACACTCCAATTACCTTGAAATTTAGCCAGGCACATTCCGAATTCAGCAGGGACATAAGAAGACTTATCATCAGGTTCTTCCACAACTAGAATTTCTGCTAAATACGCTTCATTCTTCTCGGAGGTTGAGATAATTGTAACCATACCATCTCGGCAAGAATAACAGCAATAGGGTGCAAGGCCGACAGGTGCATTCAAAAACGGCATATCTGTGTAACTAACTTCAATATCTGAAAAACATTTAAAAAAAGATATTAAAGGAAATCCAGGGCTAATCAGCTAACTATAACTTACAATTAGGATCAGTTGTGTTTGTTTTCTCCGGTTGTTTCATTGGAACATTCGCAAAAGTTATTGGATCCTGTTTCGGCTTTTGCAATTCTGCATAAAATAATATTTTAAAACTACGCGTTAATCTCACAATTAGTGTTTAACAGTGTACCTGTACTTTTCACTTGTTCAACCTCTTGAATACGTGAAACAGATTTCGGAGTTGGTTGGACTGGATTGGAAGCAATTTGCGGAGCTGGTTGGGGCTCAGATAACTGCTTAAGCTTATCTGATAATAACATATCGGTCGGCAGAAGAAGATTTATGTTACTGCTAGCTTTAGTCTGCAAAAAACACAAGTCTGAATATTTACAATTAACTGTGCCAATAATTTTAGCTTAAAATGCTTTGTTGTGGATTGTGCCACTGAATTCAAAAACACTTTTTTAGAAATACTCTAATTTATAAAAGAATTATCAAAACGTTTGCATTAAAAAAATACATTAACTAAAAATAGGTTATTGAGAATTGTTCTTTCTTCACATTCACTACTTTGATATTTTATGAAAAACATTCAAATCGTATAGTAACAATGTTTTAAAGCTACCGTTTTCAGCTTTTTCTTCTGTAAAATAAGTTGGTTCAAGAAGTCTTCAGCCTCCTCTGAAATTTGGCTCAGCACTGGATAGTCCAGTGTAAGGGTTGCACTTGGATAAGAAGCCAAAGTCGCGTCAAAATTGCGCAGAGACTTGATTGATGCGAAATCTCCTATGTAGCAAAGATATCGAGTAAAATAACTTAAGCCGGTGCAAAGTACATCATAATGTATCTCAGAACTCTTTGGGTGTGGTATTTAAATATGTTACTGCAACAACTACTTACCACCCTGATAGTCGACAAATTCGACTTCGACAATTTTTTTCGTTATTTCTTTAATTATCGCTCGATGCAGGCCTTCATGGGTATCTTTAGAACACAAAACTAGCTGTCCCACTTTTGGCATATTAACGGCTGTAATCCCAGACAAATAATATAAAATGAATACATATAAATGCACCCCAAACACTTACGCTTCATCTCCATAGTACTTAAATGGTTGTAAACTTTCTTGCATATTCCACCAGTCTCTTTATTCCTTAATATGAGTTGAGTGTCAATATAATTAACAATCAAAACTGACTCATCTGGTAAAAGTTTTGCTGTACATTCAGGCAACTGAAGAATAAAAAGAGTATTCAAATTAAAAAACATTCACTTCTAACTAAATGATATTGTTGGTTAGGTGAATATAATGCTTTAATTAACATAGTGGAGAAACAATGTTTCCTCTGTTAACTTGCAAGAATATTTAAGCAAAAACCTCAACCAAGGCATGCATTTTAAAGTATATATGCACACACCTCAGTGAAGTATTCCTGTTGCTCTTTGTCAACATCGGAACTTTTAGGTAGCTCAGATGATGGTGTTTCAGTCGCAACTTTCTGTTCTTCGTCTGCCTTATTGGTGTTTAATGGCTCTTTTATTTGGACCAAACAAGTTAAATCGTCAAACTGAAAAAATTTCGACACATTGAGTGTATATTCGACTTGAGATTAAATCGTTAATTAAAAAAATATAAAACTAATCCCTCAAGGATCCCCGCTCTCACCGTTTCTCTACAATATATACTGCCAGGACATATACAATTACAACTTACCAGACAAAAATCAAATCGACAGATCGGCATACATATTACAATACGCAGACGACACTGCACTTATTGTACATGACAAAACTACTGAGAAAGCAGCTCAAAGACTTCAAACACTAACAAACAACACAATGACATGGTTTTATAAATGGAGACTAACACCAAACGAGTCAACAAACCAACTTCTGCCTTCTGCTCACAAACCACAGACTCAACGCTGACTCCCCTACAATAACTGCAGACGGCCAAACGACACAACCAAAAAACGACGTAAAATACCTTGGAATCACAATTAACCAGAAACTTAAATTTACTAAACACATACGAAACATCAGAACAGAAACGATAAAAAGAACAAAACACTTTCGCTCACTAACATACAAAGACAAAGGAATTAGTTCAAATACCGCGACAAAAATATACAAAGCGATCTGCAGACCCCTCTTGGACTATGGACATATACTCATGACCAACGGAACAGAAAGGACAAAACGTTATATACAAACAACAGAACAAATTGCACTAAGACTAATAACACGAATAAGACACCCCCAAAACCCACTAGACAACCCCCCCACCCAACTACTATACGAACGCACAAACATGACAAAGATCTCGGAAAGACTCATACAGCTACAGACAAAATGGACAAACAACCCCTACAACTGGACCATACTGAATCCCCTTTGTCTTACAAGGCCAACCAGACAATCCCGCTTCCGTTTCCCTACATCAACGCTACTCAAACACAAACGCAACTGACTACTGGACAATAAAATAATTTTTTCTTGTCATTAGAATTAGGAAGTTTATTGAATTAAATTGTTAATCCAGAATAAGATAATTTTTATCTTTGTTTTTTATTTAGATTAAGAATATATGTACTAAACAAGGGCAGAAAGACCGATAGGTCGATAGCCTTTTTTAGAAATAAAGATGTTTATTACTACTAAAACTAATCGTACTTACTTCCTTAGTGACCAAAACCTCAAGTTGTTGTCCAGTTTCAATAGTAAACCTTTTAGTATTTAATTGATTTGATTCAATAGTAAAACGATTTGCCTGAGCGGGTATTGCCTTCATTTCCGCAGACATTTCTCTCACCGGAGTTGTTATATATTCCCTATTACCGTAGTCAATCAATTCTACAAATGTATCTGTAGCGTTTGAATTTATCACCACAGCTCGATACCTGAAGACGCAATATGATATAATAGCAACCAAAAAGTTAGAATCTACTTCTATTAGAACTTACGGATTTGATTGTGAGCACTTTTAATTTAATTGCGTACTGTAATTAAATTGTTTTCTTATAAGAACAAAAGAAAAGTATCGCATTAGTTATTATACAAGACAAAAAAAAACAGTTTAAACAACAATGCATTTATCTAATTCCAGCAAAAATGGTTGAAAAAAATAGAATGAAGTTTTCATCCAACTCCTATCAAATGGAATTGCCATAAACGCCTGAGAAAAGGGTAAATTCAAATAGATCTTACCAGATTTCTTCAAATAATGCCACGCACAGCATATTTTTCGTAGGGGTGACTTCAGGTAAGGTGTTATCTAGTGTGTTGACGTGAACTAATATATCGTCAATATTACTCAATGTTTCGATTTTTTGCCCATAAAATAGTCTTGCTTTATCTGGATTTACATACGATATATTAATCTGAAAAAGCGGTTCTAGATAATATAGTCTAAGGAAAAAACATACTTATACAATTACTCGAAACGTTCACTCGATTTTTCGAAATGAAGCATCGAAGCTGATGTGAATTTGGCAGTCGAAAAAAAACTGGAGGATTTAAAACGCCCACCAGTAAAATGAGGATTTAATGGATTTTCAACAAAATAAGTCAACTTCTAACAGATTAGTCATAAATAATTGAGCTACCTTGTATATGGAACCCGTTGCCAATGGCAATCTTTCAATCTTTAGCGGAATTGTGTTTTTATTAGCTGCAGAGGCATTCGATGATCTATCAGTCTTAGGTGTAGAAACAGCAATCGCTTTACCACCATCTAAAAATGAATGTATTGGCATATGCAACAATGAAACGATAGATATGTGATAACTATAGTGTGGAAGTACGCTTTAATCAAACAAACAAAAATAATAAAATACTTCGATACTTTAAAAGAAAATTCATGGAAGATGATAAACAACTTTTTTCATTACACTTATGAAATGAAGTATTAACGAATTGATTAAATTATGAACAGGCAAATTCTTACCATCGCATTGCTTTGGCGGCTGATTGCTTGTTTGCATAGGGACGTTCGGTTTGGGTGAGAATCCATCAGATCTAGGTGATCTGACTGGCGGTTTACTATTATTATACCTACCATTATGTTGTTTATCCGAGTTATTTTCTGAATTTCTCTTCTAAAACGATTTAGTTTAGTGTAATATTGCAAACAAAGACTAAATGCTGGTTAATACGCAAGTAGAAGTAAGTTAGTATACTTAGATCAGAGACGTTGCAAAAGAATTTTCCTAAATATTAAAAAGATGGAAATTGTATGTCATTCCAGTTACCATTGGTTTTGCTTCTCTCCCACGTTCATTTCTTCCTGAGTTGAAAGTCGGTTTGTCTTCAAACGACCTATCTAATGGTTGAAGATTAGCAGGTGAAGGTTTTATAGGCCTAAAATTAATTTTGAAAGGCGATTAATTTTGAAAATTAGGAAAAACGAAACTGATTTTATATAAAAAAAACTTCTTCTACAGTTTTATAAATGTTTAATTAATTTAAATGTAATTATCTGAACAATTTGGTTTTGAATGAAGCATCTGATCAAAAAAAGGAAGGACATGTAGGGATTGAAAATCATTCTAAATGTACATTTCAGAAAATAAAATACCTGTTGCGTGCTTGATTATACGATGCAGAATTTGGTGGACTGGCATTTTCAAAGGACGAACTGTGATTTATTTTAGCATTTGGACTTGTGTTTTCCTGTGGAAGAGACGAATACACTGTTGTTTTGGCAGTAATTGAGTAGTTTTTACTATTTCCAACTTTACTGATCTGCCGACCGAGACCAACATGTGATGCTGGCTCAGGATTTTGCAGTCTTGCTCTAACCCTAAAACATTCAAATGTAAAAGACTTATTTAAAGTCATTTAGATTAGTTTAAAAAAATCGTTATGAAATTAATCGGATGTAATAGTAACAATATCAATTTATACTTACTTTTCAAATACTCGCACCATTTCATTTTCATCAAATGTTTTCTTGAAATTAAATATGTATTTCATTCCCTGATTTAATAAATAATTCTCAAATTCTTTCATTTCCATTCTGCAATTTGATGAATGAAGAGTTAAATAGTATTACATTAAATTGGATTGATCCATTTCAATTTAAAATGTTTAACATTATAAACTGGCAATGTTTACTCACTCTTTCGAAATTGTGGCGTTATTGAAACTTTCTTTTGGAAATATGTTAAATCCAGCAGCACGAACATCATCTAAACTTACAAACAATTGCCTCGTATCAGATTGTAAAACTTCAACAGGCCTTCCATGGATATCAACGTACTCGCCAGCATAAACAAAATCCTCATCCATAACGTCGCAATAGGTCGAACTATTATCAGTATCTCTATTCGCGTTAAATGAATTATTTAGATCAAATCTATAACAAAGTATTGATGTATTTCATATAAAAACAGTAGGCAACATCTAAGATGCAATAATATTAAATAGCACACAGGGTGTATTACACGGTTAAAAAAACCAAAACAAGCAAGTATTGTTGCCGAGAAGAAAAACTGTTGAGAAAAAAATGAAAGGCTATTGGCAATTTCCATGATTCACTGAATACAATACAATTGCATTAGAATCTTTTCTGTGGAGGTTCTGCCGAGCCCTTCGTACACGACACTGGTTTGGACGCAAAAACCATCTAAACCTGCCGATCGATAAATTTTTGTCAAGAAATCAGTGTCGTTCCCGAGGGTCTCGGCCCAACAATCGCATTAGAATCTAATAGTTGTCGAAGTGCTGCCGAGCCCTTCGAGCACGGCACTGGCCTGGATACAAAAACGGTATAAATCTGTCGATTGATCATTTTTCGTCATAAATCAGTGTCGTGCCCGAAGGACTCGGCACAACAAACACATTGAAATATAAAGGAATGTCGAAGTTGTGCAGATCACTTCAGACACGACACTGACTTTTTCAAAAAAAACTGATCAAATGGCATGTTTATAAGGTTTTGCGTACGAACCAGTGTCGTGCAATTGAAATATAAATGGATGAACCCGTCGGGCACGGCACTGGTTGAGGTATCAAACTCGACAAATCGTGAAATGACAAATTCAAATGTGCACAATCGACAAATACTTATATCTACTTTCTAAGCCTCAACTGTATTTTTTTATAACTTTAGCCTATTTTTACTAATCAATAAGGGTGCATTTAAGGATATTGCCGCGAAATTGATCTAATTCTATCTTTCCTGTTGATTAAAACAATTTAAAAAGGAGAACCTTTAGTTGTGTATGTTTTACTCATAGTTTGCCATCATAAAATAATAATTTTCCCTGAAACCAGTCCCCTAAATGAAACCCATCGCGTTATTTAAAGAGCGAACATAACAGTCTGCAAGCTCATCAAGAAGACATTAAATTGTAACATATTGTGTTCTAATTCGAACAGAAAACTGAATTAATTCATGCTGAAGAATTGTAAGCATATTTATAGCATAATTGATGTCTTTTATTTTATACACCCACATTTATTCTATAAAATTGTCCGTATAGAAAATCAAAATAACTAAAGACAAAATATACAAAAACTACTCAGACAATGCATATGACAAAATATTGCTAGTTGCAATAAAAAGTTTTTTTTAATGTGCAAGACCTGATCGATTTAGATAATGTATCCATATATTTTAGAACCTTATTTTTCAACACATGCAACTAGGCAAAAAATGACGGCGACTGGTCAAAATTAGGAATTTTCTTAATATCAATAGAAATAAGTCTGCTGCACTACATAAAAGTTGTCTTCAATACTATACAAAATACCAGGCAGGAACAAATCATGTAGAAGACTAAACAAACACATTCATAAAGCAAATGTGTAGAAAGAAAGCTAAATGGCTTAATCCCAAATATTCCCTAATACTTACTGCTGACTATTTCTTTTATTTCCGTTTGCTATATTTCGAGCAACCTTGTTATGATTTTCTACTCCACTAACTTCGATATTCCAGTTATTCAAACCGTTCAAATCAGTGCATGCACGATATGTGACTCTATAAAACGAACAAAATATGATTCAATTTACCCGAAAGATCTATCAGTTTAAAATATTTGATCACAAGTAAATTTACAGACAGTAAAAATGTTGAAAAATATCAATGAAAATATTGAATATTTTGTATGACATTAAATAAAACTAATTAGGATTATGACGATACTTACTCTGGATCATCAAAATATACTTTTGCATAAGTACTATCTTCTGCAGGTACGTATACTTTTTTAATTGACCCAAACTGTCCAAATGCTTCTCTTAATGTACCCTGCCAAAGACAGAAAAGTTAATGCAACAAAAAAAAATTATTGAAAAGGGATGCAATACGCATACTAAATTAGTCCTAAAAATGATTACATATTTTGTACAATATTTTTTAAATACAAACTATTTAGTGATAATTTTAATATACAGGGATTTGTTAAATATCAATTAAATACGGAATCCAGTAAATATTGTGCCTGTTCCATGGCTAAAAATGTGCTATTGGTACTTTTTGGCCATAACAGTAGCATGAACAAAAAACATGAAATGCTAAAATGCCTATAAACAGACCTTGTAATTTAAATAAAATCTTCCGTCTTCCGACGCTCCGTAAAATTGATCAGACGATAAAAAGAGAATGATAGTATGATGAGAATTATTAATCTAGTTTCACCTTCTAGATATGTTCCGCAACATAAAAGAGGTATGCCGGAACTTTTTTAATGTTTTAATTGGCTGGTGCCACAAAATAATTTTGAGTTGCAAATCCTATTGATTCTAGATATAGACCGCTCATTCGCGAGTTACCAAAGGGTACACTAAAATTGTTCTAATTATGAATCACTTTAATTAATATTAACGAAAAACGTACAGTGGAGTCTCACCACCATTTGGCATGGCAGGCCCATATCTCACATTCTACAGGATAATATATGTTTTAAATTTGAAGAAAAAATTGCAGCCCGTAGATCGCAACCAAAGAGTTTTACCAATGGTTATGTCGATTTTAGCCAGAAAAGTATTCATCCCTTTCCGTTTATAAATGATATTTAGCATGCATATAATATACCACTGATCTTTAAGAATATACTCTAATTGCAAGCGCTATGGATGGAAATCTTACTCGATGTATATCTTCTCCAGGTGGGGAAGTTACAGAAGCGAACACAAAACTCCTACAAAAAAGTTTGGTATCAGAAACAACATAAAAATTACTTAGCATGTCAAGATAATGAGAGAGGCAGAATAAAGTATCAAAAACCAAAAGGAAAAAAAAGGAATAATTAATATTTTCGAAACAAAATTCAAGAAACAGTAGGTCTTGGTGAATATAATATTACAGGAAGAGTTTGTATAAATACTTTAGTACACAGTTCGTTTATAGTAACTGGAATAACTCAATATCAATCAACCAACAATAATTAAATCGTAGAATAAATCATGTATTCTTTGGTGGGCCGTGGTCTGTGTGGACAGATTGCGAATAATAATGTAGATATTTTACGATAAAAATATAATTTTGATGATGAATTTATTTAATTTTATACAGAATCATAGACATAAATATGCTATGGGGATTAATTTTATTGAGAATATTTTGCAGTAGTTTCGAAATGCTCTACAAACGTTCGGTGTTCTTTTTTTTTATCCGTCATAATATGCCCTATTGAACAAAGTCGTTTGGTTAATGAGTGTGTTGCAGTCTGAACTATTTAAATTTCAGGTAGATTGAATATGAGCCTGAAGAAGAAGTAGCCCAGTAACAAGTAAGTTTTCGCGTTTAACTTAGATAATTAACTTGAAAATCTAGTCTATTTTAACTGACCCAAACTAACTTAAATAATCATTTTTGTTTTGATGCCAGGAGCTGATTGATATCTAAGAAAGGATCGAGGTTTGATAACTGCCGGTCAAAAACTGGGTTTTCAATATGTGAAATGCTGAAAGATATCGAAAGGGTTTCTTATTAGCATCAGGATAATAGATAAATTTAAGAATGTGGGTATGTTTCTGGCTACATCCCTAGCCATGCTTGATGCCCATTGAATGTGAAACGGTAACACAGGACTTATAAATAAACCTATAAATAAATAATAATGCTTTCCTAAAAATTTAGAAACTCATAGAAAATAATATTTATTATTTACAACGATTATGGATCAAAATAACAATTGTTATATTTAAACTATGAAGAACTTCTATGAAGCGAATCAACTAATTACAAAACTTACTTCTTTTTATCCATTCTTTTCCTAATCTTAAACAAATTAACTTTCGATACTATTTAAAAAATATCGTGGTATTTACCAAAACACGTTTATAGATAGGAAACTGATGCTGGATGCTTCGATTGGAGAGTCAAGCGACTAGCAGAATCAAGCAAAAAACAAAATTTCATTTTAAGGTTAAGTGCAGAATCTAGAAACTAGCCACATTTTGAAATGTACACAAAAATTATACATATTCTTAAATTAACAAAGTAAAAATAATTTTTAATGAAGAAAAACAATAAACTGAAAGAAACTAAACTAACAATGTTCAGGGCATCCCATCTGCGCATTTGAACACGCACTCAGAACAGCATGAGACGTGAGGGCAAACGGCAATACGTGTGCGTCCGTGCTCAGTTTGGACGGGTGTTAATTGGAGCATAAAAGTTTCTGTTTAAATTGGTGAAAATGGACTAATTATCAATTCAAAATTGTTAAATGTTTCAGTTTATAAAAGTGCATACTTTTGCAAATTATTTAATACTATAAAAAATTTACTAATTTTACCGGTTTTTTTCTGCAACAAAACATTGAGACGATGTTTTATAACATTTATTTAAAAATTTTAATAAAACGACAAATATTTTATTTAGAAATTGATTTTAGTAACCTTGTTAGGTGTTTTTTGGAGCATTTTATGGAGAAAGCTGATTCTTGTTGAATCTCTATGGATTGCCAATAATAATTTAAAATTTAATTCTGAAAAGTCGTTTGCGGTTTTACAATATGACTTTTAATAGAAAAATATTAAAGGTTGTAGGATGCTACAAAAAACATCAATCCAAGGTAGATGGTTTAAAGTTTTTTTTTGGTCTCCTGTTAATTTATTCACTTTATTATTTCTAAAAAAAACGCTCACTAACAGGGAAAATAATTGCACTAAATAAAGCTTGAAACAGAAATCAAATCCCTCTGAGGAATCAGAATTTATCCAGTGCCAAAAATAGTCTATTTTGATCAGCAGTTTAGTTGGGATAGGCTAAATTGAAGCAATATAGTAAGATATATATTTCTGAATCATTTAATGCTGTAATTAAATTAGGTAGCACAATGTCTTGTATTTTTAGATCTTTCAAATAGGCATATTTCAATACCAAAATAACTCAGCATCAAAGTCAAAAGGACATTTCACTTTTTTTAAATATTTTTTTCACTTAACTTCAATTCTTTAGAAAATAAATAATTTTTTGGATGTTCTTTCAAATATTTTGTATTTCTTCGGCATTATTTAAAATATATCTCATATGTTCTGTCCCTAATGAAAATAAATGCATGAACATGCGATTCTAAATTAACTTTAATGTAATTATTTAAGTATTAATTTATCGCAACAGAATTGAACAAATGTCCAGAAAGTTAATTCAAACATGCAAAAAACGGCCAATAGAGTTGAACTTCTATAAAACAGAATATTTGCATTAGAAACGACCAGCAAAACACTTTAAAGCAATTTAAGAAATATTCAAATAATAAAGACTTGAAAGACATGTAGGTACGCAAATTCATATCACAAGATGAGTCATGGGACGAAGCAGTCAAAGTACGGAACGTTCAAGAAAGGAGAGCTCTAAAGGTATTGTAAATAATGCACTATGAGACAAAATTATAAATAAAGATAATAAGAAAGTAATATGTGAAAAGCACAATAACTTATAAGCAAAGTATAGAAAATACATAAGAAGCAAAGGACATTGGACTTCTTGACAGTGTTGGCGCATACATGCTTTAATCGTACACAATCTTGGAAAATCGGCGGAGCCTAAACAATAATTTCGCCAAACAATAATTCACTTTATAAATAAATGTATATATAACACAGTTTTTATACTTCTTAAACACATTTTGTACTGTATTGAAAGTCGACTCGTCTGCCCTTTTTTGATATAAATTACTGAATGACCAATTTATAAACATTTGGAATTTCCCTAATAATTTGTTTCTCAGTACAAAACATTGCGACGATAGCTAGTCTATTCTCACCCATTATAAGCCTAAAGAAAGTTGTATTCGGTTTAATTCATTCCAATGTATTCCTGGGTTTTCAGTCAATTTTATTGTCACTAATTATGGTGTTATGTGATGAGCCCTGCGTTTCGTCCCACAATACAATATTCGGTTTAACAATATTCGGTTTCCCACAAACAATATTCGGTTTTAATGTGGAGAAACAACGTCCCTCTTCTGCAGTCGTCGTGTGCATCGTATGAATTGCTTGAAGCACTAAAAATGTTTCGAGAAATCGGTTACCGAATTTGTTTCCATAAAAAATGTAAGTACCTAGTATTTCCAAGTCCATATTTAATGTATTTTTATTTAAAATCGAAAAGTTGCCAAGGGTCGAAACGAAATGTAGCATTAAAAAAATACTGCGCCAAGTACAGTAACCTACAGAGTAAACAAACCGAAATCACGACAAAACAGCGGCCGTGCACGTACTAAGTGAGCAGAATGACCATCGGTAAATATGAAATTTTTTAAAATTATTGCGGGTTCACGACGTGGGCGCGACATCGTAAACCGTATATCGACGAAGACAACCATCAAAGCGAGTCTTGCGCCTCCAATATATTTCCTATTTCTCATCTTGTTGTTTTATTAAATAACTTCAAGAATAATATTTCAATCTATTTTTTAAAGAAAGGAAATTTGAAATTCGGGATTGCACGTGCACATGTGACCTATTGAATAACCGCCACTGCTTCTTCGGAAGAGCGATAGGTAAATCAGGAATGGAAAGAGTTAACGAAAACATGAGACAACTTGTGGGGATAGAACGAAATATTGTGGAAGATATCAAATATGTACAACAAATATGGACACACTCAAAGAATGTTTAGCAAGAATTTCGAATATTTTCTTGTAATAGATTGAACTGCCAGAAAGTATGTTGCGCGTTAGGAAAAACGCACTGGATAAATATATAATAATAAATCTCATTTTCTCATGTAGCAGTAGTTCTTTCAGTTTAAAGATCTCCAGAGCCCATTCTAATCGAATCACCCTGTATACGTATAATAGCCTACTCAGTAAATAGAGCTAAATGTTAATTGATTTCATTCCAATCGAGGAATCCGATGATAGGTATTCTAATACTAATCACATAACACTTAGCTATAATTACGATCTCAAAAATAAATTTGCTCACTAACACCGTGACATTTTGAGTTGCATTATGAAGCGTAGCTGTAAATGTCGCAGGTGTTTATTGTTGAGTTTTTCAATAAAGCGTTAAATAAATAACACAATTGATTCCTCAAAAGGAGTTGTGTAATTAAAGAGCAACATTCCCTTAAGTTACTTAAACTTAAATCTAAAACCACATTTCGCGTTTATCCTTAACTAGCCTTTTTCTTTACTAGAATCTTTATTAATTGTAAAATATAGTTTTAAAAAATATACGAGATGGTGTAAAGTAAGAGTCGTTACACGTTTGTTTTTTATGCGCGTAAAGTTTTCACGTGGAGCTCAAAATGTCGAAGGGCTTCACTCAGCCAACATCAATTAGCCAGATCTGAATCAGTATTAAAAATAGTTCAATAATAGCTTGCCCCACTTTTTCCATACAATATCTAGGTCAGTAGTGGCCGAACAACAGTCCTAACCTCTTAGGGATACACTCTTTGTCGGTGTTGTAAAAAAGTACTTCTTCTATATTCGCGTAGTTACCCAAATTCCGCCAAAATGCCTTTCAATGTTATGATACAGCTGTGTAACATCACAAGACAGAGTAAACTATTTCAGAGAAATTTCTTCCTGCCATTGCTCAAGCCCCTATCACCAAAAGACGCACTTCGGATACACATCATAACTGGCAAGTTAATTTCTACTAATAATTGCAATTTTTCTCTAACTTTTGCATGATTTCAGGTAAAGATGTCTTGGTCAAGGCAATTGAGCATTGGATTCCAGTTTTGGAAGAGTACGCCTGTCGGGTGCAAAGAAGAAGACATATGCCTAAGGGGAAAGGCAAAAAACGACAACGGAAAAAGGAATCGATGAAATATGTGATGCCCTTTTTCGATAACATGATGGAAAATCATCCGAAGCTTGAAAATTTGATTATACGAAAACCAAAGGGTCGCGGCCAATGTTACACTTATTATATCCCCGAGAAAAATTGCACCCTGGTCCTGACTTATCAAATGGAGAAAGCTATCAGAGACAAAGACATCGTTGATATCGTAATTGCACAAAGACACGAGAAAATACTGGTGAAAATGAGAGACGGGACCAAAGTGGTAATGCCCCTTTGCCCTTACAATGGCAACGCGCCATTTTACCGAGGCGAAGGATGGACCCGCAAAGATATTGAAGAATATCATCATCACGGTCGGGAGACATTCTCCATTGCTCAGTTGTTCGAAGCGAAAGAGGCGGGAATAGAAGAATGGGAGTTGGAAATGATGCGGATGGCCAACAAGAGGAAAAAGAAAATGAAAGGAGAAGACTCCAGGGATTGGAAGGAAATGTTAAATTCCACAGTAAACAACATGGATTGGGATGCGTTTGAAGAAGAATCCAAACAAATCGTTGCCGAATCAAATGAACCAGTTAACGACGAACCAATTTCAATGCAGCTGAATGATATAGAAAAAACATGCGACGTAAATGAAAAGCTAAAGGCGGCAGGTGAAGACGTAATGTCTCTTTTGCCTACGATGCCGGAGATTCCTGAAATCCTTAAAGTCATGAAGGACCAAAGTGAATTTACAGAAATTGCAAATATTTCCGGTGCAAGGGTCAGCTTGTCTGCCGGCAGTGACCGATTTGTCCCAGGTCAAATGGTCACAGCAGAGGACGGCGAGTTATTTGTGCCCGGACAAACTGTTGTAAACGAGTCAGGTGATAAGGAGTATACACCTGGCTTTACGGTATTATTAGATAACGAGCCCACTCTAATTCCCGGCTTGGTAATGGGCAACGATCCCGATAAATCCATGTTCTTGCCAGGAGAATCAACTATTACAGAGGCTGGCGAATTACAGTTCGCCGCGACAGAAGACGACATCATTCCACATCCGCCAACTCCGCCCCCCGAGGAGAAGGAGGTGGAAGAAGTTGAATTGGAAGAGGATCAGAATAGTGAAGAAGAGGAGGTCGAACAGAGACCGCCCCCAAAACGGGAAAGGAAAGAGCTCACTTACGAGGCGACCTAAGCGCGAGTTCAATACGGAAAATATGGGTCCCAAACATCGTGTGCGTGGTGCGAAAAAAGCAGCCCCGGTCGTGATAAAAACAGAAGAAACCCCTGATCCGGTTCGACGCAAAACCATAATAGATGCAAAGATTTTCAATCTTCAAACACCAACGTTCGAAAAAGACTTTTTAGAACAGGAAAAGGAACGAGTTGAAGCTTTCAAAGAGAAATCGGGCAAGGAGGAAGCAAAGGTCGATAAACAACGCCGCGAAATAAAGTTAAAAGTGAAGAAATTAATGGACAGTAGACCGCCGCCTCCGAAATATGAACCTCTAGAACCGGTGAGAAAAAGCGAGAAATTGCGTGAATTCGAGAAAAGCATTAAAAGAGGAAAGTTCTTCGACGTTGATTATAAAAAGTACTTGACCAAGGAATACACCGGTCAGTTCCATTGGTTGGATACATACCAATATAGAAATACCTTCGATACGGTGGGGATCATGCGTCATCGTATCTGGAAATCCGTCTATTAATTGTGGTGCCCAATTTGGACAGACAATCGATCGCATTAAGATATCGGTTATCGGGTCGGGCACGGATTCAAGATTACTTGCATTCTTCAGTCGCGGCGCTTTGCAGTCTTTTTATTTTCTAGTTCATTGTCAATCGTCCGCTGCTCGACTCGATGTACGCGAAGCTAATTCGATCCAGTAGTTTAACTTAGATGTTGTGTTCAAATGTCATTCTTTATATAATACTCTACAAATAGAAGCATCCAAACTGCAAGAAAGGTTCGTTCACCATGCCGATCAATGTAAAAATTTCCCTGTGCAAAATCACTCGAGCCAGTAAGCTCTTTCAGCGAAATTATTACCTGCCTCTATTGAAGCCGCTGTCGCCCAAAGATGCTTTGCGAAGAAAAATTATTACCGGCGAAAACGTTTTGGGAAGTAGAATTGAACATTACATTCCGGTGCTGAAGCCGCATGATGAGAAATTGGCTGAGAAGAAGAAGCGGGCCAAAGGCGTGCCAGTTATTAAAAAGAAAATCAAACGAAATGAAAACTACCGTTATCTGGAACCTTTTTTGGACGAGAATATGGATGGACATCCGGCGCTTCAAAACATTCTTGCCCGGAAACCTAAAGGTCGTGGACAGCATTATGTGTATGAAATTGTGGATAAGGGATGCATACTCGTAATCAACTATCAAATGGAAAAAGCCATCAAAGACAAAGACATAATTGATATAACAATAGCACAGCGCAGTGAGAAAATTGTTGTCAAGTTAGCCAACGGCCTCAAAGTTACTGTTCCTATTGCTCCATTGAACGACCATGTCACACTCTACCGTGGCTCTGGCTGGACGAAGGAAGTAACTGAGCAAGAGCATCATCATGGAAAAGAAACGTTTTCCATCGCCAAATTGTTTGAAGCTAAAGAATCAGGTGTTCAAGAATGGGAGCTGGAAATGATGCGTTTGGCGAACAAACGCAAGAAGAAAGTCAAGGGTGAAGACAATCTAGACTGGAAAGCTATGATGAATGGATGCTTAGAAAATATGGACTGGGACAAATTCGAAGAAGACACCAAGCAAATTGTGGAAGAAACAAGAGGAGACCGTCGAAGAAGAAGATATTCCAATGGAGGTCGATGATATGGAGAAACTAAACATGTAAACGAAAAACTGAAAGCAGGAGGGCAAGAAGTACTGGAGCAATTACCAACTATGCTGGAAGTACCTAAGGTTATTAAAAATTTAGAATCTGGGGAAATGGATGAAATGCTCAATGTGTCTGGGGCCAGAGTCCAAATACCCGAGGGGCGATCTTGCTTTGTGCCCGGACAGCTCGTGAAAACTGACGACGAAGAAATATTGTTCCCGGACAAACAGTGGAAGACGAAGATGGCAATTCCGAATATACTCCAGGTATAACTGTGCTGATGGACGGCGAACCAACTCTTATTCCTGGCCTTGTTATGGGAGAAGAAGAAAGCCAACCCATGTTCTTGCCAGGGAGTCCACAATTACAGGTGAAGGTCAGCTAAAGTTCGAGGCCACTGAGGAGGACCTCCCACCAGCCAGACGTCGTAGAGAGTTAACACCCAGTCCCCCTCCAGCTCCGAAACCAAAGCCGCGCGTTATCAGGGATGAAGATATTGTCATAAAGCGTCGTACATTCGAAGAACCAGAACCAGTTAAGAACGAGTGAAGAAACGTCCTCAATTTGAAATGAAGTCCAAGGAACAAACTCCACCTAGAGACGCATTTAGGCCTCAAAGACAACCTGTCGAAGATCCTTTAATATATCTGGAAGAGCAACGGAGACTGAGAGAAGAAGAAGAAAGAAGCGGATGAAAGAACGAATGGAAGAAAAGATACTGAAAGAGGAGTCGAAAGTAATGAAACTTCGCATGGACATTCGAAAGAAGTGTAAAGATTTTAAAATAGAGAAGCCTCCGAAATACGAACCCGTTCAACCAGTTAAGAAAAGTGCCAACTAGAAGAATTGGAACTTAGCATTAAGAAGGGAACATTCTTTGATGATGACAAGACCAAAGAGATTTTAGAGAAAGCCAAAAGCCAAACTAGGATGTTGAAGTATCAGAAAGTTTAAATTCATATGCCAGCGAGTTTCAGTTTGGCAGAAGGCATTAAACGAATATTTTTGTTCTTGTTCCGTATGCTAGGAATATCGTCCTTTATGTTGCATTCTTGTAAGTAGCTTCTGTTGGATTTAATTTTGGAATGGTCTGGCTATTAAATATCAACTTTTCATATCTTTATAATTTAGCAATAGAATTTTTTTATTCGGATGAGGCATGATATACAAGGTTCGTTTAACAGTTCACGAATCCTAGACATAATTTTGTAACAATGTTATGTTTCAGTACACTTTGCACTCGCTCATTTATTCGTTGAAATTTGCAAGAACGTACATATACATACAAGCCAGTAGGGTTTAAAGTCGCTGATTTTTAACCACTCGAAACGATTTCAAGTTTGAGGTTCGTATGTTTAAATCTACTTTCTTGTTAATGTGTTAAAAGACTGATATCATTTTGCATTCAAACAATAGTATTATTAACAAACCACGACTTCCAAAGTTATCTCCAGCAGGAAAATTTATATATATTTGAGGAAGTTGGTCATGTTCAAGATTTGATTTCTTCGTGTCGCCTATACTTTCTAATAATAAATATTGCCTGTTTAAGATGTTAGATCTGAATAAAGAAATTATATAATTTCTGCCAGGATTTCAAGGTTTCATTTATTAAATGCCAGAAGAATAATTATGAAATGTTAATGTTAAACTATCACACAACCACAGCTGTAAAATGTGAAACGCTTTTTAGGAGATGGATAAATAATAATTATAAAACCATAAATGTACATCCTAATAAAAGTGAAGTGTGGATAGGTTTTTATGCCCATTTATCTGATTTAAGGCGGTTTAAAATATTTTTGGGTAATATTTTTAAAATTTTGGAATTATGGATTTGGAATCATCTAAACATCAATGTAACTTCTTTCAACACCAAAAACCAGAGATCGCATAGATTGGGCAATTAGGTTAAGCCCCATAGTTTTCAAGTATATCTATTTTTTGCAGAGAAACTGGCAGAAGAGAAGAAGGGGTAATTAGGGATCTTCCACGTGCATCCCCGATTTTAGACGCCAGTTTTGCTTAAGCGTCGGGAGCGTCACACGCGCCGAAATCCGCTTTATCTCTCCGACCGACGACATTCGACGAACGACCATTTTTTGCTTCTATTTGTAAACGTGTGTTTGTCTAATTTCATTGGTTTTACTCGCCTTGTATATTACTGTCATTTTTCTCGTGCCTTAGACGATGTTAGTCGCATAGTTAAATATTTTATAAATAAAAGTGTAAATCCAAATGAACTGTAATAATCAACGAGAAAGTGTTAATAAAAATCTGTAAAATGGGTGAACTACGTACTTTCTTTATGCAAAATTACCGGAGCCAGCAAGATATTTACCAGGAATTTTTATCTGCCGCTCTGAAGCCGCTGACTCCCAAAGATGCCTTACGCACACTCAGGATTACAGGTAAATGGCTACTTGGAGCAAAATATCAGCACTATATTCCGGCGCTAAAAATCACAGAAATAAGCGCTCAAAGAAATCAAAGAACTATGGCACGAAAGAACATAAGAAAATGGACGACTATACATACATGACCCCCAAATTTTTGATCCGGAAAACGAAAATCAGAAAAGGCTGCAAAAATTCTGGACAGCAAGCAAGGGGAAGGTAGTACGTATATACCGTGGAAGACAAAAATACCATATAGTTGGTCCCAGGCGGCTTTGAATTGGCCGTCCGCGATGGCGACATTATCGATGTCATGGTGTCTCAGAAAAATGATAAAATCCTCGTGAAAACCAAGGACTTTAAAAAGGTGCCAATTGAAATTCAATATTACGAGCAAAATGGCGAGACTCTCTATTGCGGCGAAGGTGCAACTTCAGAAGCAGATGAAAAGTTCCATCATCACGGGAAATACACTATGAGTTTGGCCAAATTATTCGAAGATAAGGAAATGCAGGAAGAGAAGTGGGAGGAGGAGCTGAAAAAGATCATGAAGAGACGTAGGAAGCACAAATGGGAAGGCACCAAAGCTTTCAAGGAAATGATGAAGCAAATAATGCGCAAGTTTGACTGGAAGAAGTTTGAAGAAGACGCTAAAAAAGTGATTGATGACATAGAAGAACCGGTTACAGAAAATCCGATTCCGATGGAAATTGCTAACTTAGAAGCCACGAAGAATGTTAACGAGACGCTTGCCTCAACGAGAAGACTTGCTCAGTCAGCTCCCAACGCTTAAAGATATTCCCGATATTATTAAAAGTCTTGGAACGGCGACATTGACCGAAATCGAAACTGAAGAAAACGAATCGACTGAAAAGAGAACTGTTTCAGGCGCTATGGTGGTATTGCCAACAGGAAAGCAATGCTTTGTAAGTGGCCAAATGGTTCATACTGAGGAAGGAGATGTTTTTGTGCCTGGACAAACCGTGCAAAATGAATTTGGAGACGAATACGCTCCTGGAATCACCATTAATATCGACAATAAACCCACTCTGGTGAACGGATTAATAATGGGCGACGAAGAAAAAGATCCTCTATTTTTACCATCCCAATCAACGATAACGTCAGGTGGCCAGTTAACATTTGCCACTGACTCGGAGGAACGCCCACCCCCAGAACCTGAAGAGCAACGCCAAAAAAGACGAAGAAAGCTTTTAAGAATCATTAGTGTGGTGCCGGAAGAAGAGAACAATGAAGATGAATGTTTGAAAGGAGTTATCGAAGACATCATGAAGGAAAGTGGGCTGCACAATTTCGAAAACATCGAAATAATCGTGGCAAACGCTGATAATCAAAATCCTTTATTGGATGGTGAGGATTCCGATATTTCCACTGACGAAACATCTACATCCGATGAACTCAACAACTCAGAGCTGGAGGACTTGGATATAGAAGCCATTCGATTAAAGCACGAACAGCAACGCCAAGAACTGGAGAAACTGAAGTTAATTTTGCAAGACGATGGCATGAATGACCTAGTAAACTCTTTAGAGGAGAAAAAGCGCCTACTAAAACTCAAGCTAGATGAGCTTAGAAAGCTCAGCATGATGTCCGAAAATAATCTGGTATCGTACGTTAACGATAGCGATGCATGCGAAGCGGCAGCGAAAATAACAGATGAAAAAGAAAGTATTAATAGACTGGCAGAAATTCTTATAGCCATTACTAGGAGGTCAGCGGCATTTAGAGACAAAAATAGCATTAGACTCGAGAATATTAATTTGGATGTTAACATTAAACCGACGGACACAGATTGGAAATTCAACAAATCCTCTACGAAGCTTAAAATTCTCTTTAAAACGGCCCTAGTGGCTGCATGTGATGTATACAAAAATAGACCCAGAGATCAGATTTTAGCTTTGCACTCAGTAGTGGACATAATCGAGGACAGTCTTAAAAAAGATCCCACTATGCTTCAAGAACTTTTTAAGTTATTAGACACCTCTTTTGATCGGTTGGAGGTATGCGATGCCGTTCTCAAGCAACTAATTCAAGACATTTCGCACACTAAGGTGGCATGTTTGAAAAACCTGAGCACTGAAGACTTAACTTTGCCAGACTGCCTCAAGTATCTGGATAGGATTATTGAGGATGGTACAGTAATGAATGTTTCTTTCACCAAGTTGGCTAAGCTCTGCCCGGAAAGTTAAAGATTTAAGCGAAAACGTGAAATTAAGAATGAAGAATGCAACCGGAAGAAACAGCACTAGAGGCGCTTCAAGACAGCATTGTGATCACTGTTAGAGCTTTAATGAGCAGTAACTTCGAAGAGTTGTTAGGGAGAAAAGAAAGCACAGTGCTCGAGTTCATTGAAGAAGCATTAAGCTTTGCTAAAGCCTTGGAGCAGGATGATGTTGTCGAGAATCTTTCAAAGCCGAAAACTACGTTGAACAATTTGGAGGATTCGTCCATTGAAATGCTCAAAAGAATGACCATAATCCGACAACTAGCTGAAAAAGACTACTCTTTGAAAACAGCAATCAGCAGAATCAAGAAGAATCCTGAGTGTGCCAAGTCAGATCCTCGAATCAGGCAATTAATCCGGGAGAGTGCCATTGTAATCTCCGAAATGTCTCCTTTGAGGAACTCCAGAGACATACCATACGACTTGATGAAAAGACAAAATCTACTGGCAATTGAAGACTTTCTAATGCGAAAAATGAGGCTGGACGTTCCAGTGCTCATCACAAGAGGCAAGCTTCAAGCGGTAGTTCCCAAGGAATCAGCGCGAGGAGTATTAGCCGGAAGAGTGCCTTATATCCTCATTGACGAATCGGGAGTGACAAACTTTAAACCAATGCACATGCTTTCGTCGATAAATGTCAACAAAAATCGGGAAAGGAGGATCGAGGACTATCTAAGTGGGGTGCGCGAAAGATCAAAATCAATCGACCTTAACAAGGATGAAGCGAGACACTATTTGCAGGCCAAATCGAACGTAAGAAAGTTGCGAAAAATGTTAAATAACACTAGAAAGGCTGCATGATAGCAAGTAATGTTTCGTGTTGTTATTAAAACTGTATGTTATGTGTGTTGAAGCTGAAAAGAATGGGTTGGGGGTTTCGGGTTAGGGCATAGTCTTGTATTGGTGCAGTTTTTACTTTGTTGCAATCGGCGCAGTAAGTAGCGACTTTTTTCCTTCTGGTAGTTTAAGCATTAAATGTATGAATCCCAACATACAGTTTGGAAAATTTTTCATTTATTTTCTTATACCAGTTATATTAATTAAGTACTGTATAAATTTAGGAGGCGTATTTCTCAAATAATTTCCACAACATGTTTTATGAGAATATTTCATTCCCTCAAGTAGTCTTCTTGTAATAGTTTTGTGTTGCATATAATTTCGTATTTTTATTACTTTATATTTAAAAATTTCTCATTTTTGGACGTTTTCTGCGGGTTTGGATACTGCAAACATTAAATTTTTGAAATCATCGAAAAACTGAACAAAATTTCAAATAAACACTTAAATTTTTGAATTTTTGCTTAGAAGAAGCTTGCGGAAAGTGTTAAAGCTTTTAGGACAGTTTAGATATAAGTTAGATCAAATAGATAAAACAGACTTCAAGCAATTTTCTCGAACTTTTATGACAAGTTAGTTGTGAAGTTCTCAGAACTACATAGAATATTTCAGAATGTTCTCAAAACTCCAATTGCGTCCGAGCAAAACTTGGCAGATTTTAGCATGTTATGCAATAGCAACTGACCGAATAGAGTACGTGAAATTTATTATTGAAAATCAGGATGAATTGGAGATATATTTCTAAGACATTTTGAAAATAAACACATGTCTACAATCATAAATTCACTCTTTTCTTTCGAATAAAAAGTTTAAGTACGTTATTGGATACTCAAAATTAACGTGCATTTTCCGAAAAGTTTGAAAAGAAATGCCGAAACTATACGTCTGTAAAACAAGCAAAACTTGATATCGGAACAATATATTAAGAAATTAAAATCAATTACCTGAGTAAAATCATAAAAATTAAAAATTCTTTGTTAAGCTCGACTAGTGGCATGTTCAGAAAAATTGATCTAAAAATATGCGATTTATTTATACAAGAAGTCCAAGAAGTTCGTGGCTTAAAGAACTTACAATCGTAAAAGGGAGATTGGAAACTATATATTTTATATACAAATCTATTTCAAGATTTACGGTTCTACATGAGAACATTCAATTAAATATTTAAACCGCTTTTCTAGTAGAAATCGCATTTTGGTTTTTGAGGTTTTTTAACTTTTTATTTGATTGCAAAGTATTAGTTGAACCATGTTTGAAAAAATATAAATTTCTAATTTTCTCACACTTACTTAAAGTACGTAAATGTACAGTAAAATATTATTTAACGAAGTGAAACAGTTTTCGAACAAAATAGCCCCTGTCCAATAGGTTCAATTTCAATTTCAGTATTTGTATTAAAAAAAATCAGTAACGTGTCTTTGGGGAATTGTACGTCGTTTTCCTTGTAAGAAAAACTCTTACTCTAAAAAATCGCCAATTCATTACCCACATAAGAACGAATTATCAAAAAAGAAGGAAAATGTGGCCAGCAGCTATTAAAAGAGAAAATATTACAGATTCATCTTAAGAAACTAGAGAGTATGCAGCAAGCATTTTGTGAGAACTAAGACAAACATTTAGTTTATTTTACTACCGGTTAATGCTTTAATATAATTGTAATCTAATTTTACTAACAGTTGATTTCCTAAAAAAGAGCATACTTAAACCAGTTAAACAGAAATTAAACATACCTCTGGCCAAGGGCTGGGTTTTGTGGAAATAACTGTTTTAAATACGCACTCTGTTTGTTGATTTATATCGCCTCTTGTAGTTCTAATATCAGCTAACAGATATTTGGTACAGATACAGTGAAAACTCGCTATTTAAATAAAATACAAAATTAATAATTATTGCGGGAATCGGCGGGTTAGCCGATGTTCATCTGGTTTACAAATTTTATTTTAGGGATCAACTATTAGTAAAATTAAATATAATGATAATAAAGCTGCAATATTTGTTCTTTTAATAGTGCTATCAACATTTTCCATTTTTTAAAATACTTTTATTGTATTATATAGACTTTTTATTGTAGGAACGCAAAATAATCTCAGAATATGATCGAATATTATCATGATTCGGTATTCCACAAATCATTACAAGACACGTTGCAGGAATTTTTTAAATGAAGCAAAAGAATTAAACGAAAAAAAATTAAATGAAGGATTTAAGCAAAAGCCCAATAAAAGTCGTGACAGCAAATATTGACACAAAACACTTTGAAAAGGCTTCAAAAATCGTTTAGAAAACACATGTAAACAAAGTGAATAAGAAGTAGTCCAAACGTTCTGAAAATACCATTATTGAAAAAAGAAAGGTACAAACAGTAAGTAAGATTAAATAAATAAAATTAGCTTGAATGAAAAATCATCGACTTTATGTCTAATTGGGACAACCACAATTTTGTCTACCTTTAATTTGTCTTAGTTTTTTGTTATATAGCGTGATCCGAACATGGATTATCCTTAATGTTAAATATCTACGTGAATAAACATATTACATATTAAAAATTACACAGATTCTACAGAAAAGTATATAGACACCGTAAAATTCCGAGTTTCCAAAAACCAAAGTTCAAAATGTTTGTTTCAAGCTTGAACTGAATAAGTAAAATTCTTCTTCTCGATTTTTGCACTAATAATTTACATGTCGTGATATGGAGGGAAGTAATGAAGCGCGTTTTTTACTTTAAGCTTGTAATACAATGCAGATCGATTTTGCAATATAAATTCTACGTTATACTTGCACTGCGGAATCTAATTCATTTTTAAGATGTCAATTAATTTTTTTAATTTATGTTTTATTAGAATGCTGCTTGGGACTGTCTTACAGTTCTTTCTGCATTCTTTTTGTATCTTTCTCTGCATTGTCTAACATTGAGCGCGTCTATATTTTTAAGTAAGCCGAGAAGATTGTAGAAGTACAGATCGTAGCTGACTTTCGCGTTGAGTTACTCACGACACCCTGTATTTTAACCACCACACAGCTAACTCCCACACAGCTAAAAGTGCGGGAGTACATTTTAAC